>APFE031385368.1:106377-162632 GCA_000404065.3 Pinus taeda
AAAAAGAATAGCCTAGGATTTGTTTTGAACACCCTATGCTCAATCTCTATTTCTAAATATGTTTTCTTCTGGATTAGCCATGGATATGAATTCTTGATTGCTCATGTCTAAACTAATTCTATCATGATGAATGTTGTTTAAGAATTCTTAACTGCTCTTAAGCAATACTTTCATTTTTCTTTTATTATCATAGTGAAAGATTCTTAGTTTCCTTTCGCTCACTAATTCCATAACTTCATCAAAAAAATTTGGTAAAATTGCTTCACATATGCCTATCTGTCTCTGCAGCAACACTCTGCCTTCATAAAACATACTTCAGCAGCACAATACCTCAACTCCATTGCCCAACAGACCAAACTATTCCATGATCTATATTTCAGCTCTGTCTGGATTCACCAACTCACCAAACTCACACAAAACAACACACCATAACTAGCCTAAAAACATTCATCAACAAAGCTAAATTATAAAGAGAGAGCCCTCTCTGGTTGCAGGTAGGCTAGGACCTGTAGCTAAAAGATTGGTCAGTGGTTACCTCGGCCGTGTTCCCTTTAGGAACCAGGGAACAACCTGAGTGTTAACATTATCACTATTAGAAATATTAAAAAAAATAAATAAATAACCTTTATATAGTCACTTGAAAAAGTGAACAGATCTCCTTATAAAAAATCAAAGCATACTTTAAAAAATTCATTTGGAAAAGTTATCATAGCAACATAAATGTTATTTTCTGCATGAATCAGAAAGAGCTTGAATCTGCAATTGTTTTCAGCAATGGGACGTCTTGGTCCTCTCGATGTCTAACTCCTCTGAGAAGCACAATATCATACTCTCCTTCTCACGCAACGTAGATGTGAAGAAATAGCGATGGAAGCTTCTTCCTCATGATGAATGGAATCTAATAATGGTTGTTTCAGATCTTGGAACCCTTCTCCTGACTTCAGCTCTCTCTGGATTTACCTTCATTTTTAATACTGACGTTAGCGCGGGGGGAACTATGGAATCCCTTCCTATTGAGGTAATAGGAATTATACTCTCTCATCTTGCGGCTACTAGGGATGTTATGATAGCTTCCACGACTTGCAGAAAATGGGGAGAAGCAATGAGAAAAAAATTGCACACCCTTTCATTCAATTTATCTGACTGGCCCATGTACCGTGAACTTACAACAAGTAGGTTGGAAATCATTATTACCCAAATAATTTTTCAGACAATAGGATTATAGAATCTTCGCATTTTCATGGGCGATATCGACAAATTTGTATCCCTTCATTTCTATGTAGATCTTACCAGCAGATTAGGATTGCATAATGAAAAATTGAGCAGCCAATCCTTCCACGCTGCTCCTATAATATTCAATGATGCATTTGCGTTTCCATCTACGTCGTCCTATATATTTGATTTGAATGGCCTTGACTCACAACTTGTAACTATGCAGTCGCACACATTCAAAAACATTGATATGTAATTTTCCCTTGCGTTGTCAGTCTCAATTCTCCATGAAACAATGTCACGATGTAAATCTATGCTACAATTCTCCGCTTAGGACTCTAATAGAATCAACATGAAATTATCCTTCGCGCATTTTCTCTGGTGAATTTGTTGAGGAAGCCCACTGGCTACGTTCATGTTGACAAAAGATCTCAGGTCCGAGCTCTGCAACATTTAAGCAGCAGTTTTGAGAATTTAGCTGAGCACCATCATACAGGGCGTTGCTCATGTCAAAAAGTTGGAAGGATAGATGACTCAATACCAAGGCAAGCATCTAAAGGTTATCATGTTGGCAGAAGCTCTGATACCACATGAAGTAAACTAACACACATAAAATAAACTCAAAAAAATAAACACTCAGAAATAAAGAAATTAGACATGGCAGAAAAGGCATGAGCCTTACAACATTTCTCACATTCTCATTATTAAAATAATGTTTATGATACATATAAATACATGAGGAAATTGGTCTCAAGATAGTACGTCTATCTTGGACATTATATTTGATAATATATCTCAACAACACACTAATCTAGGAACCTAACTAGTTGGAGAGAATCTCTCAACCAACTAGGCCTAAACTGACTCCTAACCATGAGGAAAAAACTTAATCTAGAAATGTAGGATTAAATCCAACATTATTGATTTTAATTAATTTAATTATTTGGACTTAGAATTGTTTTTAATGTGAGAGTGAGGCTAGCAGTTTGGAGGCAAAGGAAAAAATAATAAAGTCCTTATTATAATCATGGCTAATAAGGATTGGTGGTTCCATAATAGCAATATTAATTTCTTCAAAAGAATATTTCGATTCTTCAGTCCATTTTATGTCATTCATCTTTTTAAGCATTTGAGTTATGTTTTTAACAATCTCTACAAAATTGGGGATAAATCTTCACAAGAAATTAATCTTTCCTAGAAAGGCTTGGACCTCCTTGTTAGTGCGAGGAAGGGAGATTGTTTGGATGGCCTGTACGCTCTTAGGATCAATCTTGACTCCATGATGAGACATAATATGCCCTAGAAACTTACCATCAGTCATAGCGAAGAAGGATTTTTTTCGATTTAAGGATAAACCATACCTTTGACATTTCTGAAAGATTAACTCTAAATGCTTTAGATGTTGGTCATTGCTTTGAGAGAAAGAAGAAATATCACCTAGGTAGATGACTATAAATAAGTCCTTCTCATCAGCGAAGGAAATATCCATCACCCTTTGGAAGGTATCTCTGATATTCATTAACGAAAAGGTATTTTTTGATAAATGAATGACATTCTTGAGGGGGTGTTAAAATAATTTTTATGCATATCATCCTTATGGACATGAATTTGGTTATACCCAGAGAATTCGTCCATCATGGAAATTTACATTTCTCACACCACTCACTAAAGGATAGCATCCATCCTGAGTAGAGGATAATTTTCCTTTAGTGATGCTCGATTAATATTTCTAAAATCTATGCATAACCTATGACCAACGAATAAATTAGTTATGGGTTTGAGATGGGTATTCAAGGTAAATCATGTAATAGATGAAAGCATAGAAAAGTATAAGGCCAAATTTGTGTCCAACGGGTACTCTCAAGTTGAGGGGATTGACTATGAGGATAACTTTGCTCCTGTAGCAAGGTACTCATCCATCAAATCAATTCTTGCTATGTCTGCACAGATGGGGTTCAAGATCCACCAAAAGGATATGAAAACAACATTCCTCAATGGAGTTATTGAGGAGGATGTGTACATCGAGAAAATATAAGGCTTCGAAAATTTTGAGCGAGAGTCTCATGTTTGCAGACTCAAGTGAGGATTTTATGGTCTCAAGGAAGCATCCCCTGCTTGGTACACCAGGATTGATATCTATCTCACTAGTTTTGGATTCACCAGAAGTGAAGCAAATGTAAACCTTTATCATCTCTTGGTAGAAGGTACATTTTTTATTATTGTCTTATGTCATTGTGAATTGATTATTACTGGTGATGACAAGTTGATTAGATCATGCAAGGAGGACCTTGCAATCGAGTTTGAAATGAAGCACATGGGTCTCATGCACTACTTCCTTAGATTGGAAGTATGGAATGGTGATGGTGAACTATCTCTTGGGGAAAGTATACCAATGAGATAATTTGAAGGTTTCGATGAACAATTGAAAACCCATGGTGACACCTCTAGCGACCATATGGAGGAAATAGGATGCCACTTCAAGTGAGGAAATGGATGCTACTTTTTATCGGCAGTTTGTGGGTTCACTAATGTATCTTGTGAACACACGACTAGATATGTGCTATGCATCCAACCATTTGAGCCAAGATATAGTTAGGGCAACCAAATTATTTTGGAGGGTAGTTAAGCATGTTCTATGGTACCTCATAGGCACTACCTAGTTTGGAATGTGGTATAGATAGATAGAGGGAGTGAAGTTATGTGGCTTCACATATGTAGATTGGGAGGGGAGTCTCAGACCGAAAGAGTACAACACGTGGAATTTTCATTGTTGGGTCTACAACTATTTCCTGGTACAACAGGAAGAAAATATATGTGGCACTCAGCTCGACAGGGGCAGAATACATGGCTTCTGGTCAAGCAACATGTGGGGTGATCTAAATGAGAAATATAATTGATGGATTTTTTGGTCACATGATGGATCCAACTGTGATCTACTATGACAATCAAAGTTGCATCAATCTCTCTGAGAACCCTTTCTTCATGATAAATCCAAGCATATAGATATCTGGTATCATAATTTATGGGAATTTGTGCATAGGTGGATAATGTTGTTGTAGTACATTCTGATCAAGGAACAAGATCTCGATATTTGGAGAAAGACCTTGTCAAGAGGGAAGTTCGAGTTCCACATGTGCAAGATATGTGTTGGCTTGTTGGGGCTTGACCTAGGTTCGAAGTTAATTAGCTAAACAAATCCCTGTACTACTAGCCCTTTTGGCAACAGTTTGTGGAGCGCGGACTGAGGTCTCACTCGAAGTAGTATGTGGGGGTGTTGGAACCAAGTTTCCACGCCCTTGAGATGTTTGAGATGTTGAACTCGTCCAATTATTATTCTCTTCATGCAGCTTGCTTTATGCACTTCACAGGCCTTCGTAGCCTAATATACTTGCCTTCGCATAGCCCTAACTAGGGGTTGTGGGGCTTTCGCACTGCTAGAGCAGTGCTTTGCGCTATTCCCTTAAGTCTCACCTGAGATCTTACTTATCTTCCCATTCCTAGGCAATTATCTTCATGTAAATAGATGTCTTACATTATATTTATTTATATAACACATTCATATGAGTTTGCGTGTAATTTATACTCAATCATACATTAAAATAGTAAATGATACATAGAAATATGGTACACTTAATTAATTCTTCTAATGGTTACAGACTTGACCTGCCCTGTGCACTCAATTGCAGAAGTCCGCGCACTTAGCTACTGACTATTAGGCCTCTGTGCACTCAGCTGCAGAGCCTTCTCTTACTCTACGATCCAAAGACACACTTTACACTTCGACTCAATATCTTAAACTTATCATGCTTCCATTCTATTAGTTATGTCTCCTTCTACACTTAGAGCCTCGCTCTATTTATACAATCCCATGATCCGCGGACCATGGTGATGAGCCCCATAAATGGGTAATTATATGGGTTCATTTTACCTCTTATTTCAACTTAATCCACCATTCTCACTAGTTTATTGCATGTTTTTGAATATATTTATGTCAATATAGTGAATGGGGATAGTCACTTTGCCATGTGGTCTAATGAGTGTCTATTGCAGATTTTTTGGATAATTTTGGACAAGGACCGCAAATTTAGGAGCAAAATGATAGCCAAACTCGAGGAAATAGGGATGAGGACTTATAGGAGGGATGTCCCATTCATTAAATGACCCCTTCCTCGAATTATTCATCAACAGCTCGGAGTGCAAGGGCCCACATTGATGATTATAAAGGGCAGTCGAGCAAGTCAAGTAGGGATCTTGTTATCTTTAATTCCAGGTAGGAAAGTTCCTTAAGTTTAGGAGGACTATTGGGGGTCCCCACTTGTCTAAATAAGAAGTATTTAAGCCTTAGTAGGTTAGCCATTTGATAGTCTATTTTTGCACTTTTGTGCAGTCTTGTATTGAGCTCATTTTCGAGCTCTTTTTGAAGGCAATAAATGCTATTATTTTTTTATCAATGAAGATGAATCCAGTTTTAAACCAGCATTGATATTTCCTAGAGGGCTGAAGCTCTTGGGTTAAGGCCCAACCCAAGTGCCCAACACCTCCTTTGTGTATTTATATGCTTTTGCTTACATTCATGAGATAATTTCTGTTTTTTAGGTCAATCTTGCTTTGTTAAAGTAGGTTTCTTTTGATGGTTAGAATAGTTGTTCTTGCTTCAAGTTGCTTAAGTAGTTTGCTACAGTAATAGAGCAAGATCCAAAAGGCTACCAACAGGTCTTGATCTCCTTTCTCCCTCCTTGGGACCATGATTTGAGGTCAAGGCACTACTGCTGCCACCAAAAACACAATCTTTACTCTTCCAATGCAATTGCTAGTGTGATATTTCGAGTTGGAGAAGTTGATACTATGTTAGATTCACATGATTATATCCTTCATTTATCATGGATTTCTCGCATCATTTTCTATCCATAAAGTTCTGTTCAACATTTCTCTGGTTTTAGGTTAAAGTAGACAAAACTCTATTTTTCGGTTTTTGATTGGGTCAATTTTGAGAAGTGTGCATCTCACTTGTAGAAAATTCCAGCTTAAACATTCCTCCATATCCCAGCGTATACTAGCTCATCCTTCAAATATTTCCGCACTCTTTCGCCATATTTCACCAATCTGCCCTAATTCCTGCATTTTTTCAAAAAGTTGCTTTCTTGACCTTTGAACAAATCCACCCATCTCCTTCATTCCTGATCTTCATTAACGGAGTCCTAGACCCCTCAACACCTTCATCCAATCTTCATTTCCATTTTCCCATCTTTTTTCCACCTTCAAACATCGAAAAACCACTTTTGGCCTCCTCTTGTAGATCCCCTGTAGCCTCCTGTAGAAGTTCATGCGAGTGATTTTTCGGAGCCTGATCGCAATGAAAGTTTCCAAAAGGGTGCTAAGGACTTCTTAGGACCTCTCCACACCTTCCTCACCATATGCAAAAGCCAACTCCATCTTCCTTGTCCACCAAACCTATGTAGAGTCACAACTAGTCAAACCATAAGCATAATAAATCCACATAAAAATACTCAAAAATAAAAAAAGATGATTTCTTTTCATTTCCCTTTAGAAGTAGCTTGAATAAATGAAATTTTCCTTTTCAGTAATCAATGACACCCATTTCAGTAGTTTCCATCTCTTTTCTTGCACAACTAGGGTTTGCTAGGGTTTGCATTTCATTTCAGTTTTCCTTCTCTTTTTGCAAGTAGAATGGCCTCTATAGAGTTAGCTTTGTTCCATCATAGTAAAAGCTTCTTCCAAGAACTCATAGAAGTTGGCTTAAGCTCCTAGCGAATTTGCGCCAATTGATGAAGTGACAGCCTGCAGTAAGAGCTAGTACTTGTGCATACAACACCGTCGCTTCCAAGTTTGTTACGAACTACCGGGTTGATAAAAGTAAAGAAGGAAGCCTGAGGAGTTGTAGAATTATTGCTACAATACTGGAGCTCACCACTCTTTTTGGTGCTATTGCCGAGGAAGCGTCAGAGTATTTTGTGATTACTACTTTTCTTCTCTTTTCTATTACAACATTCTGCTAAGTAGTTTATTTCAGAAAAAGTAGAGTAGTTGTTTCATTTCAATTCTGCAATTCCATTCCAGCAAGAGTAGATTAGACATTTCCTGCTTTCATTTCAATTCTGCAGTTTCATTTCAACAATTGTAGATTAGACATTTCCCGCTTTCATTTCAATTCTGCAATTTCATTTCAGCAAGCGTAGATTAGACATTTCCTGCTTTCATTTCAATTTTGCAATTTCATTTTAGCAAGCGTAGATTAGACATTTCCTGCTTTCATTTCAATTCTGGAATTTCCATTTCAGAAAATGTATATTAGTCATCTCTTGATTTCATTTTAATTCTGCAATTTTCATTTCAGCAAGGTTTATTTTAGTTAGTTGCAATTTGTTGTTCAATCGATTTTAGTTTTGCAGGTACAAGCAGAAGAAAAACAAAAATCACCCAAAAAGAGATTTCCTTTCATGCCTCGTAGGAATAGAGGCAATTCAGGAAAATTCCTACCCAACACCCCCACCACATCACTGAGTCACCCTTCTCTCTTCTTTGGTGGCAGTGATCCAGAAGAATCTATAGGTGAACCTCCAAAGCTTTACGAAGATTCTATAACAGAAGAAGAGCAAGAAACCATTCCTCCTGAGACCATGGCTGAAAAAGAAACATTAGAGGAAATGGCGAAAGAATAGAAGGTGTCTTTCCTATTCGAGAGACCAATGGGGACACAAAAATGAAAAACATAAGCCCCTCAGCCTTACCTCACTTCCATGAATTGACTACCGAAGATCCTGATACCTTCTTGTTTGAATTTGCTTTCTTCTGTCGAACCTATGACAATGCAGAAGATGAGCAGAAGTTGAAACTATTTCCTTCCATATTCAAGGATGCAGCCTTACGCTAGTTCATGGGGTTACCAGGAAATAGTATCACAACTTGGGCTCAGATGCAGCAAGCCTTTAACAATAAATACAGGGACTACTGTAGGTCAAAGGATACCAACGAAGAAATCTTTCGAATGACCATGGGAAGTGATGAATCTTTAAAAGACTATGAAGAAAGGTTTCAACTCAGTTATAAAAGGGCCAGGTGCACACTTGACCCTGAATCTCTAAAGTTGGTTCTGTTCAGAGGAGTCCCTGAAGACCTTCTAGATACCCTCCATTTGCTGGCTGGGGGAGACATCTATCAACTACCTTACGATGACATAAAGACTGTTTTTAGAAACCATTCCAGGTCAGCTAGAAAGGGAGGTAAGGGGAAGTCAACTTTTAGCCAGTACATCCTCATCTAGTTCATCCCTTAGAAACAAACTTGAGAATCGGCTGGAAGATTTCAAGCGCGAGGTGAGGAAAACTCCTGCCATGCAGATGGATACCCTGCATATCAAAAGGAAACAAGAGGAAGCCAAGAGGGCTTTGGCCATCTTCTATCCCAAGTGCACTAGACAGCATCCTAGGAACGAGTGTCCATTGCACTCTATAGAGGTGTGTGTAGTTTGTAAAGAAGACCATCCTACGAACTAGTGCCCTTCCTTGCCTGGAAAAAGCTGCATATCAAGGGGCTGAAGGAGACACTGAACCACTCTATTTCATGAACCAAAAGAGGCCACATGGACCAAGATCTTACCAGCAACGAATGCAAGGGACATCCCATAACTATTATAACCCCAATCAAGCCACTTCTATGCCTTTCTGGGGCCCCCCTGCTCATCCTTCTTGGTCCACACACACTCTTTGGTCATATCCTCCTCAGTACTAGGCTCCACCAGTTTCTCACTCATTTCACTCTTATGCTCAGACACAGCCTCAGTGGAATGCACCTCATCAGGGGTGGAGGCCCTAGTATAACTCTCCTCTCACTCTTCTACCTCCACCACCCGCTCAACCACAACCATTACCTCCTGCTCCACCAAGACCACCTAAAATACCTGCTCAACTGAACCCGAACCCTAACAACAGATAGGCCCAATAGGTATATAATGGAGAAACATCATACCCGACCTATGCTGTGGAGATTCAGGAGATTAACCTACGATCTGGGAAGGTTCTCCCAGATAGCCAACCTCCTCCTAAGGAGGATGAGGAAGAAAAATAGGAAAGTGAACCAAAAGTCATTCCACCCTTTCTTGAGAGACTAAGTAGAACCACACAACCAACCCCAGAAGAAATTGAACTTCTGGGAGAATTGAAACAATTATGTGTAAATATACCGCTTCTCCAAGCCATAAAGGATGTGCCTATATACAACAAGATGATCAAGGAGAAGTGTGTCAAGCACCAAGGTAGGCGCAAGAGAGATGCCAAAACTATCAATGTCATAGGACCACTGTCCTACCTGATGTTGCGGTAGGTAATCTGTCCGAAATATCTAGACCCTGGGAGTCCTGTAGTTGATGTCCACATCAATGGCACCATAATCCCCCATACCTTGATTGATCTAGGGGCTTCCATTAATGTTATGACCAGGGACACTACGCTCAAACTCAACCTTCAAGGTTCCTTGAGAACGACCTCAACAATACTGCAGTTAGCAGACCACTCCACTGTGACCCCTGAGGGGATCGTGGAAGATGTAATGGTCTCTATTGATTCCTAGGAGTACCTTGCTGACTTCCTGGTTCTCTAACGAAAGGAAAAGCTCATTGGGTATCCTCTCATCCTAGGAAGACCTTGGTTGGATACTACATATGCCTACATTAGTTGTCAAGCTAGGAACATGACAATCAAGAATGGGCATATGTCCAAACAGCGAGTCCGCTATCTTCCTGCCCAACCTCTACTAGAACATGATTTACCTTTCCAGTTGGAGGAGGAAGATGAGGATGAAGTCTATTCCGCACCATTTTGTACAATAGAGGCTACCATGGGGTGTCCAAAAATCGAGGATGATCTTATTGAAAACTTGATTCAGAATCCACCCCTAGTGTGTTGCCATTAGAAGAGCTAGTGGAAGAAACCTAAGCTCATCCTTTAATTGATCTCTGTGTGGCTGATTTGACCTCTCTCTAAGTTAAAAATGTGGAATTCGGCCCAGAAAAAACCTTGAAGATCAACTCATCCCTATCCACCTCTCAGGAGAAATAATTGTGTAGCTTATTGAAAAATCACTTGGATGCTTTTCTTTGGAGCTATAAGGAAATGAAGGGAGTCCACCCTTCAGTCTGTACTCATCACATTTACATTAAAGAATATTGTAAACCAGTCAGACAGCCTCAAAGGAGGATGAATCCAGCCCTTAAGGACATTATCAAAGAATAATTGCAAAATTTGCTGGACGTAGGATTCATCTACCCCATCTTTGAGAGTGAATGGGTTTCTCCTTTGGTGCTAGTGCCAAAGAAAAATGGGAAGTGGAGAATCTATGTAGATTATCGAGAACTACACAAGGCCACCAAGGACCATTTCCCTTTGCCTTTCATAGGTCAAGTGTTATATGGCCTGGCAAGGAAGAAGTTCTTCTCCTTCCTAGATGGGTTTAGCAGGTACAACCAGATTCAAATCAGCTTGGAAGACCAATATAAGACCACTTTCACTTGACCTTGGGTTACTTTTTCCTACTGGGTCCTTCCTTTTGGGTTGTGCAATGCTCTCGCCACTTTCTAGAGAGCAGTACTAAGCATATTTGCTGAACTGGTTCATGATTCAATGGAAATCTATATGGATGACTTTACCCTTTATGGTTCTAACTTCCAGGAAGCTTTAAATAACCTGGGAAAATTTTTAACCAAGTGTATTGAAATGAACCTGTCGCTCAGTCCTGAAAAATGCGAATTCCTGATGACTGAAGGGACCGTGCTAGGTCATACAATTTCTCAGCAAGGATTACAGGTGGATCCCAAAAAGATTGCTATCATTCAAAGGGTCCCACCTCGTCAAAAGGTAAGAGATATTTGAAGTTTTCTAGGCTTAGCAGGGTATTATAGAAGATTCATTAAGGATTTTAGTAAGCTAGCCTCTCCATTGTTTGGTCTTTTGGGGAAAGATGCTGAGTTCATATGGACTGACAACTGTCAAGAGGCTTTGGATGCCTTGAAAGGTAAGTTGATAACTGCCCCAATTTTGAGAGGTCCAAACTGGGCCCTACCTTTCCACATTCACACAGATGCCTTGAATAAAGTGATAGGAGCAGCCTTAGAGTAGGTTGAGGAGACACTGCCTTATGACATATACTTTATCAGTAAAAACCTTTCCAAGGTAGAATTAAAATACATTGTAACCAAAAAGGAGCTCCTAGTTGTAGTCCATTCCCTAAACAAGTTCAGACACTACATTACCAGCTATCAAACATTCATACACATTGATTATGCTGCAATTAGGTATTTGATGAATAAAACAAATGTAAATGCTCATTTCATTAGATGGTTACTTTTATTGCGGCAATTTGATTTGACCATTGTTGATAAGCCAGGTAAGGAAAATGTTGTTGCTGATTTTCTGTCTAGACTAGATTTTCCTGTAGGTGAAGAAGGAATGGTGGATGATCAAATGCTAGATGAACACCTATTTGCTATTTCAGTACTCTCTCCATGGTTTGCTGATATAGCAAATTATTTGGTTTCAGCACAGTTTCCACCACATCTGTCCTCAAAAGAGAAGAGAAAGATCGTGAGGAAAAGTGCCCCATTAACCTGGATTGGGGGCAATCGTTTTAAACTTGGCCCATATCAGATCTTGAGGCAATGTGTCAAAGAGGAGGAAGTTTTTGACATCCTCCTAACTTGTCATGATGGGACCTGTGGGGCCCACTTTGCAGTAAAGAGGACTGCCTTCAAAATTCTGCAAGCAGGTTACTATTGGCCCACTCTTCATCAAGATGTCAGAAGATATATTAGCCAATGTGACTGATGTCAAAGGATGGGGAAACCTACTCCAAGGGATGAGATGCCCCTGCAACGTCAACTAACTTTCAAGCCATTTGAGAAGTTGGGCATGGACTTTGTGGGTCTGGTCAACCCTCCTTCAAAACAGAAATCTTACATCATTGTGTGTACTGATTATCTGACAAAATGGGCGGAAACCAAGGCGATCAAGGTAGCAATAAAAGAAAAAGTAACTGAGTTTTTGAGGGAAAATATCTTCTACAAGTTTGGCTACCCTAGAGAGTTAGTCACAGATCAAGGAAGTCAGTTTACCTCCAATTTAGTTGAAAACCTGTTCACACGTCACAAGATTAAGCACAAAACTTCCACCCCTTATCATCCACAAACCAATGGACATGTGGAAGTCACTAACAGAGCTTTGGAAGGAATCTTGACTAAGGTAGTGAGTAGCAGCAAAAAAGATTGGGTAGATAAATTGGTTGAGGCCACCTGGGCCTATAACACCACTTGGAAAACCACCACAGGGTTTACACCCTATGAGCTGGTCTATGGGAAGAACGCTATGATGTCAATAGAATTTGAATATAACACATTAAGGATGGTAGCTTAGCTAGACCTAGGTCTTAGCCATGCATAAAAGGAAAGATTTCTTTAGCTAAATGGATTGGATGAACAGAGAATGCAGGCCTTACTCCACTCAGAGGTAGTCCAACTTCAAAGAAAAATATGGCATGATAGACACCTCAAAGAAAAAAAATTCTAGCAAGGAGATTGGGCATTGTTATACGATTCGAGATATAAAGATTTTAAGGGAAAACTGAGGACAAGATGGTTGGGCCCATACACAGTGGAACAATGCAATGACAATGGTTCAACCATGATCCAGACCATAGATGAAGAAGCCATCCCCATGCTTGTCAATGGGCATAGATTGAAGATCTACAGGAAGCCCCTTTCTAAGAAAGAGTTCATTGAGAATTTGGGTAAAACAGTGTTGGTAGTGGAGTAGGTCCCTGTCTCCACTTCGCCCACACCTTGAGCAAAAAAAAAAAAAAAAAAAACGAAGGAAAAAAGAAAAAATAAGAGAGAAAAAAATAAAAAAGCAGAGAAAAAATAGAAAAGGAATAAAAGATCCCTGGGTGAAAACCTCTTGGAGGCACCCAGGGCAGGTAGTGAGGGTGAAAACCTCCTGGAGGTGCCCCAGCTATCTCAAAAAAAAAGAAAAAGAAAGAAAAAAACAAAAAAAAAACGAAAAAAACAAAAAAAAAAAACCTAACTTCTTTTGAATGAATTACAGGTTGCAGAAGGGTCACACAAGATAAAAAGACATGGCCAGGCTGCAAGCACCTTTCATAGTCCATCTCTCCATCACCATTATCTTCTCCCAAGCCTTGGTCTCATTTGTTCTGAAAAATTGTCATCCTACAGGAAATTCTGTGTATCCTACAGGAGGCTCTTATAGAAACTACAGAAAGGCCAAAATCAAGTTCATAGAAAACCCCGAGGGCTGGAAATTTGTCTAGAAATCTTGTGAGCCTCCTTGCCACCATCCATCCACCCAACTCTCCATTCCATCCTGCACACCTACATTTCCATTCTCTTTTTCTTTCCCTGCATAAATAAATACATAAATTTTGTTTCTTTCATTCTGTAAACACAAAAAAATGATGACAAATAAAGGAACAACATTCTTTACTTATTCTTACCTGATGCCTCCCAGCTACTATTTCTTTCATTCAGAACCTTCTTTAGCTATCTTTTTAGCCCCTGCTCAAGCATCAACCTGAATTTCAGAATGAGAAGCAGCTATAGGAAATCCTGCAGGATTTCTGTAGTAGCTGATCCTTTTGAAAAACAAACTCCAAAGACAGGGTCAACGTAGCCAGGATGTATGAAGCATGCAAGGAGCAGAGCTTGATCAAGAAATCACTAGCATAGGCCAAAGGCCAAGCATGCAGAGCACCAGTAGCAACAATAATGAGGAAATGAAGTGCCAAAGTCTGAAGCATGCAAAACAAAACAACGACTAGCAGGTAAGTGGCTAAACCTATTCCTCGATTTCATGAATATTATTTAGAAACAACATAAACTATTGGAATGGTCACGATTAAATGGAATCAGTGGCCAGCTAACTAGCCACCCTAGTTCAGTTCACACACCCTCGTGGAGTTCAAATGAGCCTTGTCCAATTCAAGCCACAGTTCAGATATGCAATCAGCACAACTCAGGAAGAAAAAAATTTAGAAATGGTAGTGGTGGTGGCGTATAACAGGAATAAGGGAGGTGATGGCAGTCAGGTGACATGAAGAATCATAATGACACTGGCGTAGGACCAATGGTCCGGATGGGGATAATGTACCCACCCGGCCACCTCACCTCGTCACTGCAGATTACGCCATCAATTTGAGTATAGTGCAGTCTAAGCCTCCACCATCTTTTGTTTGCATTTGCATCAACAAGTTCTCGAATGCAGTACTTATCTACCACCTTCAGAACAGTGAACCTGTCACTTTCTGCCAGTTTTTCAAAACCCTCCCACCTATTGGGCTCTATAAGAGCATTGCTGCATTCTACAGGAGCAGGAACACCGTCTACAAGAAGCTTTCTATAGGAATGCCAAAGAGCAGCTCTACATCAGAAAAAGTCGGAATTTCTGTCAAATTCGAGCTTGAAAAGAGGTAGGCTCAGAGACTCACTCTGCATGTGATATAGCTATACAAGGTGGTGGGATTAGAAGCAAAATACTAGGATGAAAAAGGAAGGGAAAGTGAACACAAAAGTATGCCTGTGTTTTTCTGAATTATAGACAGTCTCTCCATTTTACTCTCTGCACTAAAAGTCTATCTTTTTCTTCCCCGTATTCTTCTGTAAAAAAAAAGAGGTGCAACCATAGAAAGTAAAGCCTGTGAAAAAGTGTGAATTTGCATTTGGAAGCCTGTTCATTTTGTGAGAAAGAAGAAAAGCCCTGTTTCATATACTCTCTATTTTGTCAAAATAGTATTTTCCTCAAAAAAGAAAAAAACTGAGAAGTAAATTCAGGTTGGAAACATGGTTTGAAGGGAGGAAAAATTGCAAAATTGATGTTGTGAACAAAAATAACATGAAAATTCCCTCTCTGATTCCAGAAAGATAAACCTCAGCTATTCCTCTATTTCCAGTTTTGAAAGTTATTGCCTTCTTCCTCACCTGAGCATTTCCAGAAGTCACTAAACACCATGCCAAGAGGTTTTATGAGAAAGGAGCCTTTGAACTCCAACACATTGCATGAACACCCAGAAGTAGTGGCCCTCTTCAGTAGGCCAAACTGGATGTCTTTCTTTGAGAGAATTCATGGATATGATGAGGAGGTGACCGAGGAATTTTTAATGTCCTTAAGACCCCATTCAAAAACACATGCTACAGTCAATTTCAGGGGTCTGACCATAGACCTTACACTAGAATTAATCAGCAGAATCACAGGTCTTCCACTTGGGCTCCCTTGGAGCAAAGAAGAAAAACCATTAGGACAGGTTGCTAAAAAGACATTTTTCAGCCTGATGAACATCCTGTAGAGGATAAGAATGGGATCAGAAGGACAAGTTTACCTCATCCATGGGGTGAGGTAAGCTACCAGATCATGAAATATATCTCTTGTGAAGGAATATTCAATATAGTTTATGGTTATCACTTCAGATTATTGCATGAATAAAGATATGGGATGGACTTACCTGCAGCTAGAAAACATAGTCTGCCATATTTTCTCCTCTAGTATTTGATAGAGTATGGCACCAAATTGAATGCAGGGGTCCTAGACCAGCTGGCCCACCACGGGCTCATTAAATTGTTGGTAGAGGATGCCCTCCACACATACACAACACCCATAGCCTGAGAGATTTTTAGAAATATGGCAGGGGAAGATGAGGAGGAAACAGAAAAAGAGGAAAAAGACCAAAATAGATAAAGAAGAACTTGAAACAGAGGAGGAAATAAAAAAAAAAAGATAAGAAGGAAGAAAGCAAGATAGAGGAGGAGAAAGTTGAAGAAAAAGAGCAGGGAGAGACAGAAATAGGGAAAGAGACAGAAGGAAAAAAATGCAAAAGAGTAGACCAAGGGGCGGAAGACATTGGGCACATGGAAAACAAGTTGAGAGAAATGGCCAAGGAATTGAGCATAGTAAGACATACAGAAAGCATTAGAAGAGCTCAATTATAGGCAGAAAATGAAATGTTAAGGAAGCAGTTGCAGGAAAGGGAACCTCAAGGAGGAAATAAGATGTCAATCTTAAAAAGAAAATAATAGGAAGAGAAACCCCAGGCAGACAGTGGGACATTAATAAGACAGCAACAGGAAACGGAATAGTCAGAGCCATCAAGGATGACGAGTTAGACTAGTTGCTCAGAGGATGAAAAACCCATTTATTGGGGGGTGATGATGAGCCCTAGAAATGGGTAATTATATGGGCTCATTCTGCCTCTTATTTCGACTTAATCCACCATTATCATTAGTTTATTGCATGTTTTTGAATATATTTATGTCAATAGAGTGAATGGGGATAGTCACTTTGCCATGTGGTCTATTGAGTGTTTATTGTAGATTTTTTGGATAATTTTGGACAAGGACCACGAATTTAGGAGCAAAATGACAGCCAAACTTGAGGAAATAGGGGTGAGTACTTATAGGAGGGATGTCCCCTTCATTAAATGACCACTTCCTCAAATTCTTCATCAACAACTCAGAGTGCAAGGGCCCACATTGATGATTCTAAAGGGCAGCCGAGCAAGTCAAGTAGGGCTGTTGTTATCTTTAGTTCCAGGCAACCAAGTTCTTTAGTTTAGGACGATTGTTGGGGGTCCCCACTTGTATAAATAAGAAGGCTTTAAGCCTCAGTAGGTTAGACATTTGATAGTCTATTTTTGCACTTTTGTGCAGTCTTCTACTTAGCTCATTTTCGAGCTCTTTTTGAAGACAATTTTGGTGATGTAACTGCTATTATTTTTTGATCAATGACGATGAATCCAGTTTTGAACCAACACTGATCTTTCCTAGAGGGCTGAAGCTCTTGGGTTAGGGCCCAACCCAAGTACCCAACTCCTCCTTTGCCTATTTATATGCTTTTACTTACATTCAGGATATAATTTATGTTGTTTAGGTCAATCTTGCTTTGTTAAATTAGGTTGCTTTTGATGGTTAGAATAGTTGTTCTTCCTTCAAGTTGCTTAAATAGTTTGATGTAGTAACAGAGAAAGATCCAAAAGGCTACCAGTAGGTCTTGACCTCCTTTCTCCCTCCTTGGGACCATGATTTGAGGTCAAGGCACTACTACTGCCACCAAAAACATTGTCTTTGTTCTTCCAATGCAATTGCTAGTGTGATATTTTGAGTTGGAGAAGTTGATACTAGATTAGATTCACATAATTAGATCCTTTCATGTTCATTTATCATGTATTTCTCACATCATTTTCTATCCATAAAGTTCTGTTCAGCATTTCTCTGGTTTTAGGTCAAATTTTAGTTTAAAGTAGGCAAAACTCTGTTTTTTGGTGTTTGCTTGGGTCAGCTTTGAGAAGTAAGCGTGCAACTCACTTGTAGAACATTCCAGCTTAAATATTCCTCCATATCTAGCCTGTACTAGCTCATCTTTCAAATTTTTGCCCACTCTTTCGCCATATTTCGCCAATCTGCCCTAATTCCTACATTTTTCCATAAAGTTTTTTTCTTGCCCTTTGAACAAATCCACCCATCTCCTTCATTCCCTATCTTCATTAACAGAGTCCTAGACCCCTCAACACCTTCATCTAGTCTTCATTTCCCTTTTCCCATCATTTTTTTACCTTCAAACCTCCAAAAACCAATTTTGGCCTCCTCCTATAGATCCTCCTGTAGAATCTCCTGTAGATCCCCTGTAGCCTCCTATAGAAGTTCATGCGAGTGATTTTTCGAAGTTTGATCGCAATGGAAGTCTCCAGAAGGGTGCTAAGGATTTCTTAGGACCTCTCCACACCTTCCTTACCATCTGAAAAAGCCAACTCCATCTTCATTGGCCACCAAACCTTTGCACAGTCATAACCAGTCAAACCATAAGCATAATAACTCCACATAAAAATACTCAAAAATACAAAAATATGATTTCTTCTCATTTCCCTTCAGAAGTAGCTTGAATAAATGAAATTTTGCTTTTCAGTAATCAATGACACCCATTTCAGTAGTTTCCATCTCTTTTCTTGCACAACTAGGGTTTGTTAGGGTTTGCTAGGGTTTGCATTTCATTTCAGTTTTCCTTCTTTTTCTACAAGTAGAATAGCCTCAAAAGAGTTAGATTTCTTCCATCATAGTAAAAGCTTCTTCTAAGAACTCATAGAAGTTGGCTTAAGCTACTAGCGAACTTGCACCAACTGATCAAGTGACAACCTGTAGTAAGAGCTAGTACTTGTGCATACAACACCATCGCTTCCAAGTTTGTTACGAACTACCGGGTTGATAAAAGTAAAGAAGGAAGCTTGAGAAGTTGTAACATTATTGCTGCAATATTGGAGCTCACTACATAGTTAGGTTTATCACGTCGACATTACTTTACAAAAATGAGGGTGGACAACCCTGTGACTCTATTATGACTTCATACTCCGTGCTCATAATTCGCGGAGCTTTTACAAAAGACTTGGTCAAAAATTGGGCCTTAAGCCCCAAAACATGCCTTTGGGGGATTCCATGCCCAACAAGACCCCAACATAAACATCATGACTTTCCCTCGAGTCACTCTCTCAGTGCGGAGATCTTCGTGCGGGGTCCCTCCAATTCTGTCTGAACCACTGCAAGGTCAATAGTGCACTGAGTCGCTTCCTGTTGGATCTCTTGGATAAGTTGTTCCGAGATTGCGGTGTTGGAACTGCTTTCCTACATCTATGCCTGTGTCCCCTGCATTTGTGCGAGCTTGCCTTCAATTTCTATTGTGATATTTGCCTCGTTGATCCAAGGCTAAACATGGGCCTTTAGTTCTGCTTCTTTTTGCCATGCCATGTCCAACTATTTTTTCAATGTTTTGACTTGTTGCATCTGTGTGAGCCTCTGATTCAGGGCCACCATCTGCATAGTTCCTTTCACACTATCATATTGTTGTTGGAGTTCTTGTGCCTCTGCCTCTAAGCACTGGATTTTGGGGTCTTCCTGGAGATTCGTGAGGACCTCAAAGGACTCCTCCAACATTCTGGTGCAGTCTCACACTGCACTACCGATCTTGTCCAGTCACGGTGTAATAGTGCTGACACATTGTTTTATTACTTCCGAAGGGGTGGACGGTTGCACCTTCAACTATAACTCTGCGATTTGAAGGTTCAGCTCGAGCTGAACCTTTGTCATTTTATCACATGCCTCGCAAACCCTTGCTGCTAGCCTGTGGATGCATCCATCTGCTGGTTTGTCTGCTAGGATGGCCAGCTCAGGGACGCTTTGACAAGCTTCATCCAGTACTTGTACTAGCTGCCGATTCTGTGACACCACTTCATTGCACTACAAGCTCAACTGTTCCATGTTGATTTTCTCCTCTCTTACTATTTTCAGCGTGCGATTCTCCCTAGCCCACAGTTTTGCAGTAATCCCATTCTACAGAACATATAATGTCTCACGCGGGAGTGCAACCATGTTGATTTCAATACCCTTCAACATGCTAATCATAGGCCTATTAGCCTCATTTGTTTTCACCAGTGCCCCTTTTGGTAACACTATGGTATTTGTCACCCGAGCGCGCAACATCTGTTCTGTTGCAGTTGTCCTGACTGCGAGGCTGGTTCCCCCAATAAAATCTAGTTCTCCTGCATAAACTTTTGGAGGGCCTCGGAGGTGACTTTGTGCACTATTTCATCGATGTCATGTAGATCACCCTCGGTAAGGGTGATCGAGTCAATAAACAACTTCTATGCCTTGACCTTCTTGCACGGCCCTGTCCAATCGGTCGGGTGCTGGCACTTTAGTTGTGTTGACGCAGTTTGTGGGTCTGCGCCTCCCTCCTCTTCCTCTGTTTCCTACCCATGTGAAAGCAACTTTTGGCCCTCGCAAGCCTTCGCGACTGCCTCCTGTGCTGCTGCTATTGCTACTACGACCTTTTTCTATGTAGCTACTATCTATGCAACGTTCCACACCTCTTGCGCTTCTGTTACCACTGCTTCCTTCATTCTCTTCTCTGCCAACTACGCCATGCATAGTTTGACCTCCTCTTTCTTCCACTATGTCGTAGACTTATCTATCGCCTCGATGTTTGGAGTGTGCCACTCTGGAAACCATGTATCTAGTACATTAAATATTACATTGTCTGTGGCTACAAAGGGTAGCTCTCTCCATTTCTTAGTCGAGTCCTTGCACGCTCTGATGCATATGCTGTGGAGGTCCACTTTAAACTCTGCAAAACTATGTAGGCTATTGTATATAATGGGTGATAACTGTGGCTTGCGGTTGATCCCCATTCTGAGGTTCATCACCATGAACACCCAGAATATCTTACTGTCATGGATCCGGTTTGCATCCTTTGTGGCTCAGAGCGAAGTGTATTTCGCGGTCTCCGAAAGATTCTTGTCAATTGTGGGGAATTGAATGTCCTTCGACAATTCCCCTACCATGAGCACTGTGGATAGCAAAAGCCATGCATAGTCGAATGTTTTGCCTTGTTCCTGAGCTTCGCGACAATTCTCCAAGAATTCCTTGCAGAGGAACTTGGACCAGTTAAACTGGACCCCCTCCGTGCACTGCTCAGCAAGTTCTAACACCGGCGCGGGAACCTCGTCCGTGCAACACTTGTGCATAAACCTACCTGCTAATATTGGGGTCATCACTCTTACTAATTTGTTGTTGAAGCTGGATATGGCATAGCCCCTCTTTTTCTTTTCAAGTTTATACTTATTCTTCATGGCCTCCACAATGGCCAAGTCATTTCTTTCCCCCTCCGAGATATCTTTGGGGTCCTCTCCTTTGCATGGTAGCCGGGTGATGCAGTGAATCAAATGTTCTGTGATGGGGATGGGCTCCTCTAACCACAAACACCCACCATGCACCAGGCATAGCAACTTCCTAATGACAACAGTTTTTATTGGGGCACGATGGAAATGCAACGCCCAAAGTAGGTTTAGTAGCCTTTCCTTTTCTACTCCGCACAACCACTTTCGCAGCTCTAATTGATTAACCCTAGCTGCAGTGTTCTACTTAGGCTTCATGAGCTGTGTGATATCTAGGTGAGGGAACTTCTCATGGTCAGTGAGGTCCCAATCTTCAAACTTTAAGCTAGGCACCTGTCTTAGGTGCGTGCCCTAAAAAATGATGTTGCTTGGGAGGAGCGGGGTTTGGAGAGAGCTCTTGCTCTTGTCAAGATCCTTGGGCACTTTAGCCTTCCCCTTCCATGAGCGGATATAGATGGGAAGCTTTGTTGGAGGGTGTGCAGGATCAGTTTCCTCCTCCATGCCTTTATCCTCATCTTCATCAATGATAAGGTCCTGCAGGTCTTCCTCCTCCTCGTCGGTTTCTATGTTAACAGCTTTCCCTTTTTCCTCCATTGTCAGCCTGGTGCGGAGTGGGTTTCACAGGGAAACATGTATGGGAACCATCATCTATTTGTCTTTATTTGTTCTTGGCATGCATAGTGATTTCAAGATTTCTACCACAATCCTAGTGCCTTCAGGGACATCTCCCACAGTCAGGGCTTGCGCAGCCTCTTTGACGGTCATCTTTGTGATATCCATAATTTCCTTAGACGCTGCCATCGTGTCCAACCAGAAACCTACCACTCGCATACTCAAGGGCTCAACGAACATTCTGAACAGGTGAAACAGGGCTCTGCTTAGGCTATGCGGGGTATACAATTGCTCAATTTGCAAATGACGAAGTGTTGTTTGTTGGGAAACCCTTTGTAATTTATAACACCTTTTGAATTTGAATTTGACCATTCCCCCAAAATCTGGTTCATTAATTTTCACTTGGCAACATATTCTCCCAAATCTTGCCCATAAATTGCATCTTAAATGCCTGTCGCCAGCTCCATTTGACCTCAAGTTGAGCATCCCATCGTGAATAGTGACTCCAACGGTCACTTTTGGGCCAACCTGTGTGACAACACAACCCCCCTTGCGCAGTCACAGACCTTGTGAGTCTTTGCTTCTATGGGTAGTTCCAACATCACGCAGCTCTCGACTAGAGTAGTTTATAGTCCTGTGCCTCCTTTCAACTGCCTAGATCACTAAGACTATACTTCCCTCAGCTGGTCAGGTGGCCGCGCCACATGTATAGGTTTTCATCCTGTCATCCATCACTTTTCCTAGAAAATACCCACCTTTTATTATTATCGACGATGTCACACACTTTGTCATCTGTAGCATGCTACCCTGGTTGATTCGCTTAGTAAGGCGTGGTTCAAGCCAATGCATCAAACTGATCAATTCACCGTGATAGTCCTCAAAATTGTTAGCGTGATCATGCACACCCTATCTTATCACCCTGGTATTTTTATCGAGAAAATGTTCCTTTATCTTGTCCTCCAGCTTCTTGAATTCCACTTCTACCAAAGTTCTTTTCTTCCTTAATCGAACCCTTTCTGTCTCAAGTTTTTGGAGCCTAAAATTGCCCTGTTGGGTTTCTTCTTCCAAGGTTTCGTGAACCGTCGTATCTACTGGTGCTGTCATGCACGGAATAGGTATTTCATGTGCTATAGGGCTTACAACATTAACTTCATACTCCAACCTTGGCAGTGCCTATGCAGTCAGGTTCTTGCACGTGGTCCTATAAGCCCATAGAATCGTTGGTACACGCAAGTCCCAGTCAGCCCGCTTCGCATTGTGGACCTTGTTCAGTGCTTTGCATACTTTGTTAAAGGCTTCTGCGTGGATAACCTTCTACACATTTTGTCGTTCCATACTTCGTGGTTCCAACTGGAGGGGTCGTTCGCACCATTGCCTTGCCCGCACTTGCTTACTGATTATGTCTCCTAATGCAAAGACTGTGTGCATCCACACAGGATTCATACCATATGCCTATATCCATCTGGATAGGTGGGTGCACGGGCCGTTTCATCTGGAAATCTTGTCTGTTAATCACATCAAAGGCTTCCTAAACTACATGCGCATCATCCTTCTACATTCGCGCCAGTCCTAAAAACTTCTTTGGTATGTACCCCACCACCTCGCGAGCATAGCATGTAGTACCCACTTCAAGGCTTCGAGACATTGTTGTTCCGAAACTTCTCTTTCAAATCTGCTCAGGAAGTCATCCACCGCACTTAACCCATCATACGTAGGCAGATCCCTCACCTCCATCGATACGTAGCATAGTGATCTTGTCATCATGTTACTGTTTAGTATGGTTACCTCATGTAACTAGTTCTGCCATCATTCTATTTCCTCATCCAAATCCTATGTGCAGGACCTTTCACACTCCCATGAGATTCGCCCATCCGCGGTTGGATTCACCCAGTCTTTCTCTCACACAGTTATCTGGTAGATGCAGTCCAAGTCATCATCATTGTTGTAGTCACGCACCAGCTCTGTATAGTGCAATCCTTCTGCAGGGCCCAAAGATACAACTACGTGCAATGATTTCTTTTCAAAAATCATCTTATGCTTCTTTAGATTTATCACCCCATTCATGTCAGCGGTCCATTCTATTCCTAATAGCACGGGGTAGGGATTGCTGTCATCAACAATCTATATCACTTCGAAATCCACTAGCGTTCTTGCTCCATGGATATCTACTCTGATTCCCTGTAATCTCCCCATAGGTAGGATATTTTGTTGGTTCACCATTTGCAGTTGGATAGGAGACCATTGTAGTGTAGGCCTTCCCATGTGCTCCCATGTCTACTTCAGCAGGACATTCACATTCAATAAGATCCAATATCACTTGGTCCATCTCATATTCTCCAATCTGCGTGGCCAATCTCATCTCCCTTCTCGTTAACATTGTGTGCTTTCCGAGCTACCAGACTATGTGTGGTTCTCCTTGTGCGGTCCCAATGCATCTATTTATGAGTTCTTGCAGCTCCTTTATAGCCTTGCTATCGTGCAACAACTTCATGCATGTTTCCAGGAATGTGGTGAGCATTGATGGGTCCATTTTTGACTCTAGTCTATTTTTACTTCCTGAAGTGGAGGCATCAGTGAACCTCTTCATGGCTTCCATGAAGCTTTCCTTAGCACGCTCCAAATCAAACTCTGGTTCCTTCATTGGAGCCTTGTGAACCAAAGTATTTTCTTCACGCTACTTACCTTTTTCATCCCCAGTCGTATTTCCTCTTCGGAGCACAATATTTACCTTAGGGTCTTTCTTGCATGGCTTAGACCTCATCATTTACAGGTTCTGAGCCGAGGGAGGTTAGATTGCTCCTTTATCATGCAATCTTGCTATCAGCATGGGACAATCCTCCATCTCATGATCAAACAATGTAAAATACAAGCATGATTGTCGCATTGGATTTGTATAATCGCGGGAATAATGCCTTGGCCCCCCACAATTGTAACATAGTAGTTGTCCGCGCCTCTTCCTAGTCCTCCTCCACCTTGGCCTCGTTTGCACCCATGAAATCTGGTTTGCGCCATCCCTGCGTTCTGGTCAAGGGCCGTATTTTGGCCTGAACTCTGTAGTTAGGAGTCTAATCCATCATCATCTGATAACTTCTACAGCTACGCTCATCATGGCCTACTGATCTATAGAAATTACAGAACAACTGCTGTGAATTCCGGGTATACTTTTGCAATAAGTGGCAGTTATCTGTAGCATGCTTTCCTCTTATCTAACAAATCATGCACCATAATGCAAGTGCCATGCTTGATCCTGCTTGTGTCTCTGGTCTTAATGGCATTGGTCCTTTTCGTGCCCCTGGCCGTTGTACTTTACGCACCACGCCTCATTGCGCACTTCTGGGCGATCTGTCCTGCTTTGTTTCAAACTCTACATCTCAAGGCACAAGTTTTTCAATTGTGTGTGAATTTGTTGAACTCCCAGGTTAGGATCTTGTATCAGGGTCTTGTGCAATCTCATCGTGACCTCCAAGGCCTCAACCTGAGTTTTTAGCCTCTATTGTCACAACGCGTTCCTTAGATGCGACGTTGATGATGCTACAAACCATTCATGGTGTTTTCCATCCATCAATGTCATGTTAGCTTCGCGAATTGTGCACTTCAGTCTCTAATCCAGCTCCTAAGGGGTCTCGCCTGGAAGCATTGTGATTTCCTTAAACCAAATGATCAACTGCGCCCCTAACTTTGGCCTGCTAAATTCTTTGTTTAGCGCAACTTGGATATCCTCGATCCCTGCATTTGGATTGTCATTGGAATGATTAATGTACCATGTTAGTGCATGATTCTGCAGAGTGCAAACCAACATTGCCTTCTTTATATTATCGTCCGTGACTCCTTGCGCTTCCCGTACAACTTTTGTCACAAACAAAAATTGGTTTGTATCTTCATTCCCTACTCCCTTGAACACTGGCAACTTTTTCGCGCTCGCCATATTGCTTCTCGGTGGTGGTGGAGGTGGTATGGGTGAATATGGGGGTGAAGACGGTGAAACTTGCGGTGGTGTGGGTGGGGGTGGTATGTGCGGAATTATCTGCCTTATCAGGTTGATCACACCTTTTGGTGAGACCTTTGTGAGCTCTTCTTTGCCCTCTCGTGGAGGTGAAATCAAGGGGCTGATTTCTAGTTCTGTACTACCTTCATTTATGTAAATTCTCCCACTTTGTGTAGCCCCAAACATCAATTTATTCGCATAACCCGTTTTCACATAGTAGCATTTTAATCCAAGTGTTCAAAGATTTAACGAACTTACCTCACATCCCTTTGAGGAAGCATCGTTTTGCCTTACTATAGTTGACTGAAGTATCTACTACGAACTCTATGATGAATCCTCCTATGATTTTATCGAGCTAGTGATCAACAGCGCACACGATTTTATCCTTCGATGCTTCCAATCTGCGCACTAATTTTGGAGTCCACACAATAGGTCTATGAAGATTACACCTTCCTTGGCTATCTGCTAGCTTTGCGATCCACTCGTATAGCTCAGTGGGGAAAGATGCGAAGAAAATTTCGTGGATCTCTGTATATAAGTAGTGGTCTAACCACTCTTCCTTTGATAGTTGCAGATTCATGTTTTCCTGCACCGTGAACTCATGAATCTTTCTGTCCAACCAATCCTCAATTCCTTTCTTTATCGGATTGTAGTGATATGACATCAGAGATATCTATGCAGATCCTGGTCCTAGCAATGAAACCATTTGTTGGCTTGTTGGGGCCTGACCTAGGTTCAAAGTTAATTAGCCAAACAAATCCCTATACTACTGGCGCTTTTGGCAACAGTCCGTGGAGCATGGACTGAGGTCTCACCTGAAGTAGTTGAGGGAGTGCTGGAACCAAGTTTCCACACCCTTGAGATGTCTGAGAGGTTGAATTGGTCCAACTGTTATTCTCTTCGCGTAGGTTGCTTCGCACACTTCCCAGGCCTTCGCGACCTGATATACTTGCCTTCGCGTAGACCTGACCATGGGCTATGGGGCTTCCGTGCTGTTGGAGCAATGCTCTATGCTATTCCCTTAAGTCGCACCTTAGATCTTACTTATCTTCCTATGCCTAGAAAATTATCTTTGCGTAAATAGATGTCTTACGTTATATTTATTTATATAACACATTCGTATGAGTTTGCGTAGAAAACAAATAGTACACTTGTAATTTATACTCAATCATACATTAAATTAGGAAAATATACACATAAATATGGTAAACTTCTCTTTATTAATTCTTCCAATATTTATAGACTCGACCTGCCCTGCACACTCAACTGCAGGGTTCCACGCACTCAGCTATGGACTACTAGGCCTCTGCGCACTCAGCTGCAGATCCTTCTCCTACTCTATAACCCAAAGACACACTTTACAGTTCGAATCAATCTCTTAGACTTATCATGCTTCCATTCTATTAGTTATGTCTCCTTCTACACTTCGAGCCTCGCTCTATTTATACAATCCGATGGTCCGTGGACCATGGTAGGTATATCATGCCGACATTACTTTACAAAAACGATGGCGGACAACCTTGTGACTCTATTATGACTTCGCCCTCCGCACCCATAATTTGTGGAGATTTTACAAAAGACTTGGTCAAAACTTGGGCCTTAAGCCCCAAAAAATGCCTTGGGGGGATTCCATGCCCAAAAATATGGGTGGTTGATAATCCCTCTCTTGCTCAGAGGGAGTGTTGAAAAATGCAACAAGCAATTTTCAATTTTATTTGCCTTGGTTAAATTGAGAAAATTTGAATCTCCACATTAGTAGACAACTTGGATGATGTTAACTTGTGTGAAATAGATTGTGTCACCCAGTCTACTCAATAAATTCGAGTTGGAGGAGTTAGAGTTTAGTCCTACACGTGTGATTGCTAATTTGTAGAAATCAAGGTCAGTTATCTGAGGTTGTTTTCAGTTAAACTAGTTCCAACTTTTAGAGGAACTAGTTGAAGTTCAGTCAAGCAGTGGGACTTTAGTCAAACTTAATGATAACCTAATTAATTGATCAACCAACCAAAAATAGATACTGCATATAGAGAATTAAAGCTGCCTAGTTGAGGTGGAGATTCCAAGGCAGTGTAACATCAGTTGTAGACCAGTCTTGAGTGTACATGTTTTGCATGTAGTCAAATGGTCAACCTAAAGGAATTGCAGAATTCAACTGAGAAAATTTCCTAAATATAGGGGTTCATTCATCAAGGAACAATGCAAGGAAATATGAGCTCAATTCAAGGAAAAATTGACTAATTATGGGTCATAGGCCTTATATGAGCAGAGAGATAGGTTTTGCACTTGCAGGGTGAGCTCAGTTGAGTAAAGCAATTGTAATACATCTCTATTCATTTGATTAATGTAAGCAAGAATTGAGGTTTTTATCATATTTCTTTCCCAAGATAAAAATACTTGTTGCATGTGTGTTATTTCTTCTTTCATGTCTGAGAGTTTTGTTCTAAATTTTGAAATAATGTCCACAAAGCAGTAGTGTAGGTTTGTGTCTTTTGATTTTGATTAAAACTTCATTAGCAGTAGAAAATATATAGCCTAATTTCTACACGTTCCTACATGGGGATATGGATGAAGAGATCTACATGAAGTAACCATAAGGATTTTTTGTGAAGGGTAAGAAGGAGGTGATATGTAGGCTAAACATTTTCTTGTATGGGTTGAAGAAATAGCCAAGGATGTGGTATCAAAAATTTTATGCATATATACATGGTCTTGGCTTCACAATGAGAAAAGTAGATCATTGTGTGTATTCTAAATTAGTTAGTGATTGTCTTATTTGTTTGGTCTTGTATGTAGATGATATGTTGTACATAATTTGAAATTATAGGAAAATCATCCAAGAGTGAAAGAATAGTTTTCTTCTAAATTTGACATGAAGGATATCGATACTACAAATTCCATTTTTCACATGGAAATTAAATGGGTCGGGAAAAGTGGAAACTATGATCAAAGGAAGTATATCAAGACAATATTGTAAAGGTTTATTATACAAGAAAGTAAACCAGTGAAGGTCCCTATTCCTATAAGTGTAAATTTATTTGCAGATCAATGTTCCAAGACATAGGAAGAGGAAGAGGACATGTGTCATATTCCATAGGTGAGTGTGGTTAGAGGTTTGAAAAAAAAATGGTTTATACAAAGACTAGACATTACACATGCAGTGGGAGTACCGAGTAGATATATGTCAAAACTAGGGAAAGAGCATTAGATAAGAGTAAAGAGGGGTTTCAGGTATTTGTGTAGTACTGCCAATTATGGATTTTGCTACCTATCAAGACTAGGACGAGATAGAGTGTTGGATATATATGGCTTTGTTTATGAAAAATAAGATAGAGATTTGAATCATAGAATATTTACAAGTGGGTATGTGTTGAACCTATTTGGAGGGGCTATCAATTGGATGAGAAAGAGACAAACTATAGTAGCACTTTCAACTACAAAAGTTGAATACATGGAATCCACTCATGTAACCAAGGAAGCAAGTTAGATACATATATTATGTTGAGGTATAGGTTTGGTAAAAAAACTGTAATGTTAGATTATGAAATCCAAGTGCAATTTTCTTGGCGAATAACCCAACTTATCATTCAAAGACAAAGCATATTGATGTTTAGTATCACTTTGTGAGAGATGTGAGTGAAGACAAGAAGGTGTTGTTTGTAAAGGTGGAAAATTTGAAGAATGTTTCATATTCATGAACAAAATTTGTGAGCACTAAAAATTTCTCTTTTTGTAGATAAACTATCAGCGTCACTACTCCGAATTGGATTGTGTACTCTTGTGGCCCCCTATATGCAAAGAAAGAAACAAGTGGGAGAATGTTGGGTATGCATTATATTCTTTGCACAAATTATATGCACCATGAACATAGTGAGGACCTAAAGGGGGCTATTTAGCCTTCAGGGGGTATGAAAGGAGGCAGGAGCCCCATTGCACAGGGTTTGGGTAGTGCTCTTATATATATATATATATATATATATATATATTATAATTTATTTTTTCGTTTTTGGCATTTTAGCCCTGTTTTCTTTTCTAGAAGTGATTTTGTGTTGCATGGTTTTTTTCCCATGATTTTGTACTTTTGGTTATGGAATTACAGTTGGATTTGAAGCTCATCTACCCCACAAGATGTATATTGTATTGTAACATTGTACAAAAATATAATGAAAAAAATGCTTACGGGTTTTCCTAAGTTTGGGTTTCTAGGATAAACTCTTTGTCTAAATTTGTGTATATGTCATTGTATCTTTCCTATTTTATTAAGAATTTGTCTGCAATGATTAATTTCACAGGGTTAAAACTCACGCTACAACCATCATAGAAAATGAGTGTCACTTCGACATCGTGACGGGTCAATAATTAGCTCCATTTAGTAGGATGTTGGTGGGTATTTGTCCTCCTTAAAGTTGGAACAACTAGAATCCAAATTTTAAGCTTGAAGTATAAATTTGGATAACACAATGGAGAGGGCTTTTCTTGCTTTGAATGTCGGGGATTGTGTTAGAGGATTTTCATCAGTGTTGCATTGTGGGTTTTGACCTTTTGTGCGGTGTAATAAGTTAGATTTCTTTAAGGCCTTTCAAGTTTAATAAAATCTAAGCATGCTTGTTGCGTGTGTTTTTATTGTGTAAAATTTCAATTGTATTTGACTTATTTTTGTTGTTTTTCATAAATCTTGTTTGTAATCCTTTTGTTTTCATTATTCCCTATAAGGGAAAGGGAGTTCTACATGTGAAGGAAATTCCAACAAGAGTGCAATTACTAGTAGAACTATATGAGAAGTTGTTTGGTTTTGCAAAATGGTGGATAGAGGAAGGATTAGAGTTGCAAGAGGTTGTAGGAGACTCATGACACCAAAAGGAAATGTTTTTGCAAGATGTTTTCAATATGATGAGAATGATGTGAGGATATAAGAACAAATGGAGATGTTGTTCAATATGTTTTTAAAATGATGAGAGTGATGTTAACAAGTTTGGATAACTTGTAGATGACCTACGAGAAGAGGGGAGAGGAAGGAATGCAATAGAAATGGGAGTGAAATTTAAGAGGAAATGGATGTTGTGAGGGAACTTATAGACAAAGATCATGCCTTAGAAGAGAGAATGATAAGTGTTATAATGAGTTTAGGATATAGATCTAAACTCTAAACCCTTGTGTATGAGGTAAGCTTAAACCTTGTAATTCTATTAGTTAGGTTAAGAAATTTGTTGGTCTAGTAAGATTTTTTAATTGGTATTGTTATTTTTATTCTCAGCATCTCAAAAATTACACTAGTGAATTTATTATAAATAGCTTGAAAATTTTAATCCAAATATTCCATCTTGGCAAAGAAATTGCTAATCCTACAAATAACGTTCATGAAAATTTAAAAAAATCCTTAAACTAAGGCCTTCCTCATTCACTCATCATGCATGTGCCTCTTTCTTTCAGGCCAACTACCTAAATGTAAAACATTTTAGGGCTTAAAGAGACTCACTCTCATGGCCGCTTCATGATATTGCCTTGCTTGGCCGTGCACGAAGACATTAACAAAATGTGGAGCTATCATGAGGGGATAATCAATAGATGTAATAAGATGTAAGCGAAAGACCATGCTAAAGAGAATATAACCATGGAAGAGAATTACAGATGGTTCTTGGATTTGTCATAGATGATGTTATTTTGATAAATTATGAATATAACCATGGAAAGGAATTGCAGAATGGTTCTTGGATCTGTCATAGATGATGTTATTTTGATAAATTATGAATATAACTATGCAGGATAACCCTTGGATATGTTATAAATGATATTATTTTGATATGTTATATATGATGTTATTTTGATAAATTATCTTTGTAAATTTTATTGAAATATTTTGATAAATTATTGGTCGATTGGAATTTTTTCCTATCATTCGAATTAGAATTTGAACTTGGTAACTCATATGTGTGAATATCATTCGATCAACAAAGCTGGGAAATGTTGTGGCTTTTTGTAATAATGATTGTTCCAGAAAGAAAACCACACTGTAGGTTATTTTCATCTACCATGCGGACATGATGCTCACTAATTTTACGCAGGGATTTTTGATAGGGGAACAACCTTGAACGGAAAGAAAAGTAGAATATAGAGCATGAAAAAAGGGTAGACGATGGAGCATGGTAGAGTTCACACAAATTTACGAGTGTGTTAAGGCAGGCATGTGGGAAGAACGATTACCAAGTTAGACTCTATTGTCCCAAAAAATTTAAAAGTATGCCCATTCGATTCAGTAGTTTGAATTTCGTATGTATTTTTGTTTATATAATATTTGATATTAAAATAATCAAAATTGGTAGTTTCTATATTAAAGAAAAGTCATAGGGAACGATAAATTTGCATCTTTTAAAATTGTTATTGAAAATAATAAATTACATATTAAAAAATTTACAATCGTGAAAATAATAAATTCTACATTAAAGTATAATAGAATTCACAATTAGAAAAGTACATATTAAACGGTAAAGAATAGAATTCACAACTAGATAAGTACATATTGAAATATAGTAAAGAATGGTAATTTTGTAGTTGCTGAAAATAATAAAAAAAAATAATAAACTCTCTTTAATGTATAAGAAAGTTCACAACTACAATGATGAAAGATGATCTCTATTTTATGTATAATAGAGTTCACATGATAAAAGATGATCTTTGTCTTTTGGTTTTTTAGGCTGAGCGTTTTTAGAGTCATTTGGTCGTATGTTTTCTGGTGCATATAGGAATGATTGCATTTTTTATAATAAATTTTCAGATGTGTTTAGCACTAGTCTCTAGTGTGGATGTTGTATATATATTAAGCTTAGTTTTTCTCAAGCTTTTCATTTTTTCTGGCTTGGTAGACTTGGCTCAAACTGTAGGGGAGAGGTGGTCGCTTTGTGGGGCTTTTTATTACATTTTTTGGTTTTCCATAGATAAGATTTTGATTGACGATGATTAATTTTGGTAACTGTGTCTTGTCATTGATCTCCCCGATGTTTTGGGTTAACACTTCAGCCATCTTCATGGACATTAAGTTTTTCTCATGAAGTGAAGAGTGCTAGACTTGGTTAAATAGATCATGGAGTTAGAATATAGTGGTTGGAGGGTGGGAGTGATAAGACTGATGATCTTTTCTTGAGGTCAGATACACTGCATTGGTCTTAGTGGATGTTAATCATCATCATCATCATCAATTTTAGTTCGCTGAGAAATTATAATGATAAATGAAGTGATAATGATTTACGTCAAAGATAAAATTGGTCAAATTTAAAAAGTATTTTTTCTTTTAATTTAACTTAGGTGGTTAAATAAGAGTTAAATATATATATGTAAATTAATGTACATATTAATTAAGATTGCAGATATTATTATTATTATTAAATAAAATAAAAAGATACCATTCTTAAAATATAAATATATTAAATTAATTTAGGTGGTTAAGTAAGAGCCAAAACAAATAAAAGTAAAATCATATATATATATATATAAACTAAGATTGAATATTGTTATTAAATATAATAAAGGGAAATGATTTTTATTATATATAATAAATGGATCTAATTAGATTTGTTGTTTTCTTTTAGAAAATAGCAAGAATAAAATAAATGAGAATTGATGAGCATAGTAGAATTAAAGAGATAATTGAACTCATTTACGATTTTAAATTAGACAAATATTATTTAGATTGAAATAAAATTAATGAAGAAAGATGAAAAAGATAAAGAAATTTGAACAAAAAGAGGAAGGAATTTTATAGACCCAATGACCTAGCTTGGGGAAATTCTTGTCTTTGGCTGATCGAAGGAGCTCAATGATGGTCTTTTTGGGTTTGAAAAAGATCATAATCTTCTTTTTAGATAATATTCTGGATAAATGATCAATAAACCCTTGAATATAGGGCATGATTGCTTTTGCCAAGAGAGGGTTATTGGTAAGGCTTTTAGATTGAGGGTGTTGAAAAGAATGGAAGGATTTGCTAATCTGGGAAGAGGAGTAACCATTGGATTTTAGGGCTTTTGTGAGATGAGCTTTTTCAATAGGAAAAGATTAGGAAGAGGGGGTCCAAATGGCTCTGGTGATAAGGATCTTAAGCATGGAATACTTCTGAGCAGGATGATGTTGGGAGTTGGCATGAAGGTATCTATTGGTGTGAGTCTTTTTCTGATAGAATTGGTGAGATAGGGGGCCATCAAGGAGGTGAGAGACAAGGACATCTAGAAAGGGGAGAGAATGTTTTTCTTCGAGCTCCATAGTGAACTGGATATGAGGGGAAATTTTATTGATATCGGAAAGGAAGGATTGGAGAGAAGGTAAAACATGGGACCAAACAACAAATGTGTCAACAACAAACTGTTTCCTGAATTTAGATTTTAAGTGGTAGGTATCATGGGCCCTGACTTCAAAGTGCTCCATAAAAATGTTAGCCACAATAGGGTAAAGGGAAGAACCCATAGTTGTGACCTCATTTTGCTCGCAGCACACTCTGTTAAAGGTGAAAAAGGTATAGGTAAGGCAAAGTTTGATAAGGTTGAGGATTTCAGAGTCTACAAGCTTAGAAATGAGCTCTGTGGCTTCAAGGATAGGAATTTTGATAAATAAGGAAACAAGATCAAAGATAACCATGATGTCATTTTCATCGAGCTTGAGGTGCTTGATTTGCTCAATGAAAGAAAGAAACTTTAACAAAGGAGGAAGAGTGGCCGAAGAAGTGATGAAGCTTCTTGGCAAGGTACTTGGAGAGGGCATGGGTGAGATAGGGAGCCATTAGGGAGGTGAGAGATGAGAACATCTAAAAAGGGGAGGGAATGGTTTTCTTTGAGGTCTATAGTGAACTGGATAGTGAAGAAGGGATATTTTTAATTAATTTAAAATATTTATATTTTAATAATCTTATCCCTTTATTTTATTTAATAATAATATATTCAATCTTACTTTTATATATATATCTTTTATTCAAACATGTTTATCAGGAGCAGAACTCGAAGGCAAACATCGCTACCTGGGTTGAATGCAATTTATCACTGATGGAAAACAACAAGTCTATGTTGCCCTCCTTCCCTAATCTTTTATTCAAGCATGTTTATCGAGAGCAGAACTCGAAGGCAAACATCGCTACCTGGGTTGAATGCCATTTGAATTCCTGAAGGATGATTCTATGTGATTCGACAGCATTATATAAGTGATTCGACATCATTAGTGTCTGAGACCTGTTAGGCTTTCCTATTGCTTTGTTTTGTTCCCTTTTGTGATGTTTCTGTAGTGGACCTTATTGTCTTTTTGTTATCAGATGGTTTTTGCTCATTGGCATCCTACCATGCTAGCTAGTGTGTTCTTGTTAATTTGTTGTTTTGTAGTTGAGTGAAAGGTTCCTCTGGTCCTTGTTGTCCATATTAGCTATATTGGTTTATTTTGGATGTTATAGATTAGATAGATGTCTTTCTGGTTTTGATATTTTTTTTTCCAAATGGACATATAGAATTTTACTAAGTTTTATGTAAATTTCTCTTTGGTTATAATGAAGTATGTTTTATTAGTCCCTGCCCTCCGGGCTGGCAGGGACTATAGTAATCGATTTGGGTCAATGGCATTAGTTTGGCACGGCAATCAATAAACTTATTTTGACTTAAACCAAAGTTTCTCCACATGTCACATTAACCGATACAATATTTTATATTTTCCTATCCTTTTAACCAATCAAAACAATGTTCATCTTATTTGGCCTCAATACGAGGTATACAGGCTCAAAAGTTAGCAAACAAAGGCGAGAAGTACAAGTAATTATAACAATTTCAAAGCTTGATGAAGTAATGCTATCTTCATCCTTAGCATTAATCTCCAACATTTAATGTTAAGAAAATGTATGGCGAACTAGCTACAATACAATAGCATATGTACCCCTGCCACCGCATATGTACCCCTGCCAGCGCATGTACCATGGTTACATGTACGCCTGCCACCACATCTAACAGGTGCCAACTTTCCTCTACACTTTGAATTAACAATGTTAATATTTCTTTGCTTAAAGCGCTGCAATAAAATTCAGATTCATTCACTTGAATAGGTAGAGAACTCACCGGATGAACCAGGCACCAGGCGCATGGCGAGAGCAGCCATCTCATTATCAGGGAGGAAGTTCGCACGATTGTAATTTTTTTTACCTCCTGTACGCATTATTTGGTAAGACACTTTGCTAATTAATTTTCTATTTTTGTCCAGTTTCATATCATGCTATTAAATGTTTCTATTATTAAACGTTTCTATTAACATCTTCTAAGCCATGGTATTTTGCAGGCAACAGATTACCTACCTGTTGTGGTGCCCATACATCTATGCTCAAGTTGCTGTACGCTTGTTGAACCTGGTCTTGTGATGTGCGCTACCCTCACTTTGCCAGAGAATGATGGAACGATCACAAACTCCGGCGTATAGAATGGAGCCGTTTGCGCTGAGAGCCAATGCATTGATAGAAGGGCACCGCAGCAATGTCTACTGCACAAAATTATTATCTCTTAGAACTGTGAAGTCAATTATACTTAATATTATTCTACCATTTATAGCTAGAAGTGAGGCATGCTTCATTTTACTATAGATTTCGATTTATCCCTAATTTTATTATAGATTTGGGCCAGAAGTCCGTTACCCTTAATTTGTTTTAGCGGAAGGATCAGCTGTAAAGGCAATCGTTGATTTTAAATTACAGAAGTGTGTATGATTGCTTTCTACGAAATTGCTAAGATTTGTTGATGCATATCAGTCGACCCGGATTTTGATGGCTATGGACTCGTTCACTTAAAAAGTACATATGAGAAAAGCAAGAAATTCTTACCAGGGATGCCTCAGATGTTGTCCGCACTGATACGATTCTTTTGGGCACGACCGACATCTGTTCGCTGGACCAATTGCTCAGCGCCTTGCAGCGTTGTGACTTTGAATTCTGCAAACCATTTTATAAAGAACGATACTTCGAAATACGACACGCAAGTTTGCAAATTCCTAATGGAAAAAAAGTGTTGTCTAACACAACTAATATTTCTTCATTCACGTGAAAAGAAAATGCATACACCAAACAATAAAAATCTAAAACCATATCCTCAAAGCTTAGATGCAATGGAATTGTTTCTATTAGTTACCATGCAATCACACAAAAAATACACAGCATGTTATATTTACAGTAAGATCTGTTTTAAATTAAGCAAGCGTTCAAAATCCTACAATTGTGCGGATACTCGATTCCCTTCCAGAATCAGCGACTCAAGTTTCTAGACAAAGTCTTCAAATGGCTTTTCCAGAATCAACAACTCAGGCTGCTAGACGGAATCTTCAAATGGGTTTTTCAGGTTTGCAGAAGCTAATGTTGTTGGACTGAAGAGTATTCGCTACCTGCAACATAACCTTACGGGTAGGAATGCAAACTTGTCATACCATTGCATGCCTTTGCCTAAAGTTCCTGCAAGTTATCATTGCACGGTCTGCAACAAGTGAGGGTTCCTCCAGCTGAATGCCCTTTCATCCGCTATATAATATTGTTGTTTCTTCTCAACCAAAGACCCGATATGCTTTTGCAAATCATTATAGCTACTACTCATCCGCTTCAGCATGTTATTCAGCTTCTGATTCTCCTCGTTCATGCGATTTATTTCTCGCACGAGTATCGTCATCTGTATGAATTACACGATGTTTCATAAGAATCTCTTTATTTTCAGGCACGAGAGAGCCTGTAAGACCTATATGACCAAGAATTAGAAAAAAATTGCAAAAAAGTGTTAAGAGATGAAAACATTGAGAGCAACACCTCATAGTTTTTGCCTTCCATTTCGTTTATGCTATTCTTCAGCTTCAATGTTGCTACCTGCGTATTTTGAAGTCGGCGAAATATGCAGAGGCGCAGAGAGGATCGTGGCAGGAAAATGGAACTTGCAACTCCCTTTGGAAATTGGATGAGGTCTTTCCATTGCGAGGCCACCCTGTGCTGTTGCGTCTAGAGAAGGACGGCGAAGAAGACGATGACTTAGGCCGGCCTGTAGGCGGAACCGACGACGGGGGAGCATTTGACGCCACGACATGGTTGTCCTGCTCCACGTTTCGCTCATGCGTTATGCTTGAGCTATGTTAAGCGTGTTTAGACATCATATTCAATTTATATACACATGTGCTTGATAAATTTTTTTAGAGAGGTAACCGACAAAATTTATATCCAAATAAATTCATTATTTTATTTAGTCTATGTAACTTTATGCACTGTATAACATTAAAAACTACACAAAAGTTTCATACGCTAATTTGTATGGAATATTAAAAATATGTATTAAAGATTTAAAACACTATACTACTATAAATGTCTCTTAGGTAAATATAACACTTTCGCTATTAGAAAAGCTAAATAACCATACTACTATCATATTAAAAAAACTTAAATAACTATACTGGGAAAACGAAGTGACATATAAATGGACTATTACCAACCATATTTATTAAAATCAGAAAGTGAATCTGAATGTTGAAATATATATTTTTATAGATACCAATGTATAAACTTACGTTCTGTTTTTATATATTAGAAGGCAAATTCAGGCTTGCTTGTAGCCAGTTCTGAACAACAGACTTCAGCTGGACCAAAACTAACCAGTTTGAGTCAAGAGGGCAAGCAAAGGACCAGGTATATCCCAATACCATTCCTCTACCAGTCAAGTGTGTCTCTATGCCCGACCTCCTCTCCCATCTATCACAGATATTAGAGTCAAACATAGAATACACAACATGAAAACTGACCAACACACATTCACATGAAGACAGACAATACATGGAAACAACACAACACAATATAGATAGACATCCCTTCAAAACACAACTCTGCTTTACAGTATCTGTAAAAAAAAGAATAAACCAGAAAAATCAAGATGACAATGTACTACAGTTTTCCCTCTAATTGAATAGATGTTGCAATACTTCGTATTCAAGGCTATACGAGCCAATTTTCATGCAAACCAATTAGAGAAATAGAGGGAAAAACAAAGTATTCGTATTCAAGGCTATACGAACCAATTTTCATGCAAACCAATTAGAGAAACAGAGGGAAAAACAAAGTAGACTACCAGAGAGAATACGGAGGCAGGGATAGTCCATCACCGCATAGAACTTTCTGTAAGGAAGATCGAACTAGTGATTGATCATTTTTGAACCAGATATATCAGTTATTTAACTAGTCATTTCCCTTATTCAACCATGGCAATAGAAACAATACTAATGAATGTTAATTCGATTGTACTAGTGCTAAAACGGGTGCTACTTCAACCTGGTCAATTCGGGCAGCTGAAACTAGGGCTGCTGCGGTTTGACATCTTCTCGCTGCCACACTCCTCTAGCAATCTCTGCAAATCGCATGAGAAACTGGCCTGCCCCTCGTTGCCTGTCCCTAGTCCGCACTTCAGATAACCATGCAGGCAATCAGAAACAATGACTAATGGCTGGCTGGCTTGGTAAAGGCAGGGACTAACTGCCACTCAGCCTGTCTTGTTTTATTTATTTATGTGAAAAAAACTATAAAATTTCATATTAAAATATACTAAACAAATAGTAAATTTGTAATAGTTCAAAATAATAAAATTCCATATTAAACCAGCACAAAGAATAGTAAATTATTAAATTATACTGGTAAGATATATAATTTCAAAAAAAACTAATTTTTTTTTTCTAAATCAAATTCTATTAACTGTCTATAACTATGGTTCATAAGTGTAACGGCTGGAAAAGGGAGACAAGAAGAAGAACACGCCCTTCGAATCACTGGTCTACGAATTACTGATGTGGATTCCTTTTGCGTTCAGCCCTTCGCATCACTAATCCACGGGCGGTAAGAAAGGGAAAGAGTTTGTTCCGTGGGGCGGGCCGCAGACTCCGCCTCAACGATACATTGAAATCATTGTATCATTACAGATGGATCAGACGACTTATCTCCATTTCAGAACTTTTTAAATCTCTTCATCAAATCTCTTGGAAATTCCTTTGTCAGCGACGTGTACCAGTTGTATGCATTCGTTAACAAGCGGAATGATATCGGATGGGCACGTGGATGAGGAATACAAATGGAGTAGTCTAGCGATGAAAACCATGGATAAATAATGGAAAGTTTAACATGAATTTGTTAAAATCTTGGGGATTTTTTTATTTTGGGTACTTCATGGATTTTAATGATACTGAATCCATTGATATAAATTTTTTGAGAAAAAAAAAAAAAATATGAGGACTACTCATGTCAGCGAAAAAAACGAGATCGTCGTAGAAAGTTAACGTCACTTGGACACCAGAAAAGGAGATTAGTTAAGCTTTTGCGTAACGCAACCTTGGCGGGGACTTTGACCTCCAGTTTCTGAGCCAGAAACCACGATTGAGAGGAAGCCTTTTGAGTGTGAATGCCTAGAGGTTTGGCCATGAATGTAGAACTGTGGGCTTTTATCCTTGTGTTATCATGAGGTTGAGAGTTATTTTTTTATCTTTCGGTGATTTTGAATTTTTCTCCCTTGATGTTGTGTTATCATGAGGTTGAGAGTTATTTTTTTATCTTTCGGTGATTTTGAATTTTTCTCCCTTGATGCTTTTTGAACATAGAAATAAAAAGCTAGGCACGAACTATATTTTAGGTTACTCGTCATTATCATTGAGGAATTTTCAATTAGAGTTGTTGTTTTATCATGAGGTTGAGAGTTCATTTTTTAATCTTTTGGTGATTTTGATTTTTTCTCCCTTTATGCTTTTTTAACATAGAAATAAAAAGCTATTTGAACATAGAAATACTAGGCACAAATTATATTTTAGGTTACTCGTCATTATCATTGTGGAATTTTCAATTACAGTTGTCTTTTTGTTTGTTGTTGTTGCATGAACTTTGATTTGCAGGCCCCCTAGTCAGCATCATTCTCAGGACATCTAAACAAATTTAAATAATTTTCATTGTGAAGACGCTTACTTTATCTACTGTGTGAATAAAGGGTTCGACCTAGTGTGTGAATAAAGGGTTCGATCCAGATTTTGCACTACTAGGTTTAAGCGGGGTCTGGCATTTCCATTTTTGGAGGTGCAAGACGAAGAAGAAGCGGATGGATGTCTGAAGAAAAGCCTATCCTTTCTTTTTTAATGAAAGTCGCGAAGTGTTATTTTCAACCTACTGTGCATGTGATCATCAATGGATATGCCAGGGGGAGAGATATTGACATTTCTCTGTCGATCAGAATTTGTTAAGATTTCGTGTGCCAACCTACTTTCTTTCTTGAACCATTCACATGTTAAAATAGTTGTTTATGCGTCAGTGATACTTCATAAATAACCGACTTGCCTTTCTCTTCTTGCTGCCCCATGACAGTTGTCAGTTGGTGCTCAGTCGCACACGCCACCCCTGATAAAAGCGTATAAGGTTATAGGCGTAGTCTAATATTAGTCGATGATTTTGACTTCGTTTTTCTAGCACTCTTCTCGCCGGCAATTGTCCTACGGCATCGGCCTGTCTCCATTTCTGTTCCATGTCTCCATCACCATCTCGTTCTCTGCTTGCCTCCACTTGAATTTAATTTCTCTTGCCTCCTCACGCTCATATATTGCGTGAGTAGGAAGCATAATTGTAATTACCAAAAAGGAGCGGAATTGATAGAAAATATGGGAAGAACGAGGTAATTGAATAGTTGAAAGGATCTTATGTTTGTTTTGCAGATGTAACAAACACTTCATTTATTAAAATAATAGGAGGGGTAGGAGATCAAAGTTACACTAATTATTTTAATTTTTTCTTTTTATTTTGTTAAAATTTTTAGTACCTAGATTGCGAGCTGAACCTTTCAAAATATTGCAATGATTTTTACTTTTTCATTTAGATTATTTTTTTAAGCTATTTTAGTGGCATTTTGTACCCATGAATGTTGTCTTTTTTTGTATTATGGTTTCTTTCTTCATAAAGCTATCTTTAATATCTCCCAAAAAAATATAATTTTCAATATCTGCACTTTAAGGCACGATCTTCACCCATTATACTCGACAAAACCGAACAAACTACAAACTTTTGCAAAGCCTAAATCTCAAAATTTTTAAAACATACGCGCCTTGTTTTTTTTAAATAAAAAAAACTAATTTCAAACCTTTAAACAAATACCTTCTTTATAATCTCCTCCTTTCTTAAAAAACCGTTTTAAAAAATAACATTTTAATCCGCTTCGCTTCCTGCAAACATATGCATACAAAGAACCGCATGACCTTTGACTTCTCGTTACCTCAACCTTTTAAACAGACCAACTTTCAAACCTTCAACGGTGTCACTGCAACGACCCTTTTAAAAAAAATCTTTTGAAATTTTTGTTTAACCTTTAAAATAGCTGGTTTCCTGCAACAAAGATGGTTGCGGAAAATACTTTCCACTTCTCGGCCATCACTAATGGCTTCAATAACTTTGCTAACAATGAGCTAAGACAGTTTCTCTCTAAACATTTTTTCTTGACCAAATGCACTCTAAAAAACCACCCATGAGGGTTGCGACCCTCTTCCTCTCATTATGGTGGCTAACAAACTTACAACACATTTCCACGGTGGCTCTTGCTGGCTTGTGATCAAATAACTGTAAGGGTGGTTTTTACAGATTGTCACTGCAAACCTCTTAGATAGAAAGACTTTTTGAAACCTCAGGAAAACTTAGCAGATTTTTTGACATTTTGCTCTGATACCAATTTGTTGGAAATGCAGTGAGGAGGAAAGCACAATATTTAACACACAAAACAGGAGTTGGGTCTCTTCTATTCATCACACAAAACTTGAATCTCACATACAACTAGCAATAACGCTGCTGCTCTTGGCTTTCACATACATTTGCAATAAAGCTGCTACTCTTGACTTTCATATATATTTGATTTGACTTCATTACAATGAACCTGTGAAGAGTATTTAAACTTTTTAGTCTAGTGGACTCACTCTAAATAACTTAACCTACACACATTCTAAATTTAACTTTACCTAAAATATGATTTAACTTGAACTCACTGGGCTTGAATAACTCTCTAAATTTAACAAACTTATACATACAAGAATAATTACAATTTCCAACTTCAAATAACCAAATATCCCAGCTGAAATTTGAAGTTGAGTTGCAAAGAAAAGTTGAGACTAGTCAGCTCACTTATAGCCTTGTAAGACCCACTACTTTCTTTAATATTTTAGGTGATCAAGTGGAGTAAAGCCCTATGTGATGTTTGTAGATGGAGATGGGATACTATGTCCTGGTAATCCTATTAATGAATTGGATTTGGCCTCTTTCGCGTTGCCCGAGTACTAACAGGATTCAATCTCAAATGACCTATAGGAGGCAACAAATGGTACCTTGAGCTAGTTAATCTTTTCCAACTGTCCCCTCGTTGCCGAGTTATCAACTTCCTACAAAGTAAAGAAGATCCCCATGCTTTGATTCCTGGGAAATAGAATGCCTTTTGATTCCCGGGAAATAGAATGCCTCTTTCTTCATTGTTCTTGTAAACCCGAATGGGGATATCATCCACATAAAACATGCATTCTCCCAGCAATTGGAGAATCATGACGAAACACACAACCTTCTAATAAAATTATTTTAGAGATCACCAAAGAATTTGAAACATATATCACTAACACACTATGGTAATGGTTCGAAAGGATGGAATATCTGTGAAATTCCAACAAAGCGTGTTCGATGGGGGCAAACATTTCTTTTTAGAATTTTTAATTCTCAATTCTATTTCTTTTCCTTATCATAAGTTGTGTGACTAATATTTGTTCATATAAAAAACTTTAATAGGTTCATATGAATAATTGGCTCATTTCTGCAAAACGATAACCGCTATTGTCATACAAGTGGAGATAAAAACAAGATGTCTGCACTGTTCCTTGGGTTTGGGCACAAAAAGGGAAATTTGTATGCACATAAATTCGTCTTTGCACTCTTCAGCCTGAATTTGTTCACCATGCGGGCATCAAACAAGACCATATCTATTATTTTTGTTTCTTTTAGTAGTGTAGTTCACATGTTCAATGTTCAAGTGGAAGAAATAATGAATGACACTTTTCATAAACTCTCCAACATAAAAGACAAATTGAACCAAGTTTCTTTTAGTAGTGTAGTTTACATGTTCAATGTTCAAGGGGAAGAAATAATCAATGGTCCACTTTTCATAAACTCTCCCACATAAAAGACAAATTGAACCAAGTTTTCACAAATCAGTTCAAAAAGGGAAAAATTCGGTTCAATTTTCACATTTACAATTTTAAAGAAATTGCCACCACTATAACAGGGAGTTTCTGCTACTAGAACAGGGGAATTGCCTCAACATAGTTTCAACAACAATCAACTAAAACTGTGTTGTGACAACTAATAACTCTAGCTAATAAAACACTTTATTTTCTTAAATTACAAACCTCTCATTTGTTCGTATTCAATGCATTTTCATATACGTTCATATATATATAACTAGATCTTCAAGATAGAGATGTTCAGTGTTGGGCCTGCGTTATCCATTTATGCGTACTGCTCATCTATTCTCATAAAGATAGATCAACTATTTACTAAGCGATACCTTAGGCCTCCGTAACTTTTTAATGTCTATCAATCCTTGGGACCTCTCTATGGTAGATCTCCATACTATTAATGTGGGGTAAAAGAAGAATATATGCAGCTTGTCTAAAGAAAACCATGGTGTGCTTGACAGATTTTAACTTTGAAAATCTAAATAATGTGATATTATCGGTATCTATAATTTGTACGGTCAATAATATTGTCAAAACGCCATGCATGCTAGGCTTAAACTGGAATATATCGTAGAAAAAACTAGAGATCTATTATGTTTTGGCCATGTAAATATTTGTTGGTAATAGTGAAAGGAAGTGTGTAGCATTGTAAGTAGATATAAGGGATTATTTATAGAATGAAGGATTAGTTTTGTTTTTCAGTTTGACATGTGTTTAGCTTTTGTGTTTTTGAAATGCATTAGGTGCTTTTACATTTAGTGGCGGATGAAAGGAAATGTATAGCATCGTAAATAGATAGAATAGACTATTTATAGAATGAAGCAGTGTAGATAATATTGGCGAAATATCCCCGAATAGCGTAAATATTACGATATTTTCTGCGAGCTGAAATATCGCCGAGGAAATATCGTGATATTTCCGGCTCCAAAAAATATCGCGATATTTCCGAAATATCGGCGATATTTCGGCAAAATATCGTGCTACGATATAAAATATTTCCGGGCGTGTTTTGCCGCGGATACAAAAAGGAAAAATTGTTTTCTTTTTTTTCTTCATTTCTGTTTCTCAGTGCTGGAGAAGGAAGGGAAAGAGTTTTGTGGTGCTTGTCAAAGGAGGGTATGAGGATCAAATAACAATTATCACTACCAATTAAGATTTTTTTGTGGATCAAAGATTGAAGAATAGTGAGACAAACTTCATTTCTTCCATTAAGAGGTACGTTTTTAAAAACCCCTATGTGAATGATTTTTTCATAGATTTAGGGTTATGCTTGCTTGTGTCTTTGCCTACCAACATTTTGTTCTTTGTTTTTTTCCGTTTGCTATGATCTTCATGCCCATGAACCAATGCAAGGGTTTTCTCCATATTTGGACAACAAGCTTCATTTTTTTTTTCAACTTTCTTATGCACCCTCTTATTGCCATTTTTCATTCACATTGCAAAATGCAAATAATGTAGTAATTTTTTTTGAACGAGGTGGTTATTACTTATTATTTTTTCATTTTGTGTTGTGGGGTTTAATGCCAATTTTTTGTTTTTTTGTGCCCTAGGTTTGAATTAGTTCACTACAAATGTCAAATATGCTAAAAGCCTTGAACCCATTTTCGGAGTATGGGGAGGTTGTTAGTGGGGCAAATCAGGCATATATATCATGCAACTTGTGTGGGACCAAGATGTCAAGAGGGGTTACACGACTGAAATACCATCTAGCTAGACTCTCTGCATATGATGCAGATGTAATGCCTTGTATGGTTTCTAGTGCAGAGGTTATACAAAAAGCTTGTGAAGCAATTGCTGAACAAGACAGAAAGAAAGCTGCTAGGGAGAGGCCAATGGTCTCAGATAGATAGCTGCCAGTTTTATTTGTTTTGCAACTTTTGCTACATATAAGTCTATAACTCATGATGATGAAATACTTTTAAAGTTTTATATATGTGATGTTATTTTGTTTGAGTCTTTGATTGGACAATTATCACTATCAAGGATCAGCAGGATATGTGATGTTATTTTGTTTGAGTCTTTGATTGGACAATTATCAGGGATCAACAGGATTTGGTATCGCCTTTGAAGTTTGATGTATCATTTCTATTTGACATCATATATATCAATTCCTTCTTCATATTTATGTGCCAATGTGTTTAGTTCATGTTGTTATTGCTTTATATGTTTAGAAATCTGAAAAAAAATGAATATATTATGCTTTTTTTATGCTTGCCGATATTTGCCGATAAGATATTTTCTGGACCCTCACCGATATTTCCCGATATTGATATTTTGAACACTGGAATGAAGAATCAATTTTCTTGTTGAATTTAACGTGTTTTTAGCTTTTTGTTTCTAAAGTGGATTAGGTGCTTTTATGTTCAGTGATGCTCATGAATGTGGATTAGGTGCTTTTATGTTCAGTGATGCTCGTTTCATGAGGGGGAATTTCTATGGAGATAGACTCTACATTAACTATAGAGTTAGGTACATGAAGTAAGGTGATGGGGTGGGTAGTTTCATAGGGGGAATTTCTATGGAGATAGACTCTACATTAACTAAAGAGTTAGGTACATGAAGTAGGGTTATGGGATGGGATTTATACTATAGGTTCAAATCTACTTTCAATAAAGAATTTAGGGACATTAAATAAGGTGATGGGATTTATATTAATTTAAAAATTGAGGTTTTGAATGGCCATGTTTTAAAGTAATATTGTAACGCATTGAATGCATTGAGCATAAACAAATGACTTGAAGTAACCTAGTTCTAGATAGGGTCAAAGCATGGAGCTGGGTTACACTTTTTGGTGAGAGAGAGTACGTTTGGGTAGAAAAATGATGGGTCAATTGAGCCATTTAACTCCTTGATCAAGCATTTTTTAAACATCATCGATTGAGAATTAAAACTAACTCTTGATCAAACTCCCATGTAACCCCATGTTAGTAGCTTGATCAAGATTTAAGGATTGATGAAGTTTTATGGCTCAATCACTAACTCTTGATCGAGCTCATGTGTAACCCTAGGTTAGGAGCTCTATCAAGCTTTATGGCTCGATTGAGCCCTAAAGCTCCATCGAGCCTTAAAGCTCGAAAATTTAAAATATATGTAATTATCAATAATGGTATGCAACCTTTAAAATTTTAAGTACTCCAGAGTTAAAATAAAAAATAAAAATTAATTATTAATTACATTTGAGTAGGTAATTAATAATGGTGTGGATTAATTTCTCATTGCGTTTCTAGCGGTTTGGTGTATAAATTTGAGAAAGATTTCTATCCCACTTGCTTGAATTGAAATTGTAATATTTAAAATTTGATAACATAAAATTAATTGTTTAATATGGTTTAAATTTAAAAGTTATAATTTAAAATAAATTATTGTAATATAATTTAAATAATAAATTGTATTAAATATAAGAAAATTTATCAATTTGATTTAATAAATATTATAATTTTTTATATGAATAAGTGTATCTCAAAAAATTGAATTTGATGTTGCTAGAAATGTTATTTAATCATATCTATTAAAACTACACACATATATAATATATAATGTAGTAATATCCACTTGTTTAGGAAAATAAATGAGTGCAGTAATGGTTGTAATAGTTGTAACTAATAATTAATATATTTGTAATGGATTCTGCGGTTATAAATCTCTCTCAAAGTGTAAAATGTGATTGCACTCAATTTTGTCCCGAGTAAGCGCAAAGAATATATAGAATTTTTTACTCCAAATAGTTTGCAATATATATTTTTAAAATAATAAAAACATAGGAAATCATAAACTTTAAAATATTATTTGACAAATTTGAATTTTAGAAATCTAGATTTAAATGTGTATATGAAATTATTTTTAAAATAATAATATTATAAAAACTTACTTAGTTTTAGATTTGTTGTTTTTTGTATTTATTTACTATAAGTTGATTTATTTTTATTGAAAATTTCTACATAAAAGAATAAATTATAAAATCATTAAGTATAAAAATATGCTATATTTAAAATTAAAAAAAATAAACAAAATTATTATTTTTAAGCATTTCAAGATTGAAAAAATTTATCTATTTATTATTATAAATATTTTTTTGGTAAAATAAAATAAAATTTGGATTTATAATTAAGGAAAATAAGAGTTTCCAATATATATGAATATTTATAAAAAAAATTGTAAAATAAATAAATTTTATGATTTGCTTATAGACAAGTATTGAAAGGCTTCGTTTTTTTTTTAAAGATAATTTTGATAGCTTTATCGAGTCTCTGTTGAATGATATTTGATCCAGCTATTTGAAATTTGAATTTCAAGCACTCCATCAAGTTGTTGAGGGACTAAAAATCAATGTTTTAGCTCCTCTTTGCAGTTTTTTTTGCAACACCATTTTGTACCCTCGTAGACTCTAAGAAAAAATTGTCTTTAAGTGGCAGAGTTGATCATGTTGGATTTGGGAAGGAACCCTATATCCAATGGCATATGACTTTGACACTTTCAAATGCATATGGTATTTTTTTATTTAATTTTTTAAAACATAATGTTTGATTTCTTTTGAACAATTTTAAAGAGGTTGAATGAAAAATTAATATCATAAGATATACACAACAAAAAAATTCACTATATTTGTTGTGTCCTCTTCAAAAGGGTACTCATATTTCTTCAATTTATTTAAATAGTAGAAAAAAACCTTATGTGAACAGGTGTCTGCAAAATGCAATTGAAATATTACTTTGCCAACTTTGAAAAATAATAAAAAATATAATTTTACATAAAAATTGAAATTTTAATATGAAAAAATTAGCTGTCTTTGTGTAGGCTATGCTCATATATAATTTTTCTTTTTAATTACACATTTTAGACTATGTTATGCTATGTGAACACAATACCTCGTAAGATGTGTGAAAATTTGCAAGGACAAGCATTCCATTTAATGGAAAATTGACATATTTTATGACACTAAATATTTTTGCAAACAATTTCATTAGGACAACAACATAATTCTCCACAATTTGTCTTCTTACTCCGAATCAAAATTGACAGTGCTTATATGAATTTTGAGGGCTTCGATTCAATAAAAGAGGAAAAACTTGAAATTTGATTGCCACATTTGGCCCAAAAGTGTAACCCATCTTCATGCTTTCAACCGATAGTATAACCTACAGTCTAGATGAGGACATGATCTATAAAAGACTAGGGGATTGTCACAAGTGTCTCTTACAAGGTCAATAAACTCAATTATACCAACCATCTCCAATGCCCACAACAAGTGAACTAATATTGATTATAGGGCTAGAAGAACATTATAGAACTAGTCTAAAAAAGGACCAAAGTAAAGACCTCAACATTACTAAACAATATTTTTTGTCATGAATTGTTGACCGAAGAGGCTACCAACCCTTACCAATAACCAAAAAATGCATTTGTATGGACTAGTGCACCTACTAACCATTTTTATACAACTGGATAGATAGGTTGCTTATGGTATTCGATAAACCTTCCTGTGATAATAGGGTGGTACCTATATACTTCTTGAGGAAGTTAAGGGCATAGTTTTTAGCAGGGCTCCTCGTCAACTGCTTTTCCATGGGAGAATTTTAGGGGGTATGTCATGGGCCTACACAAGATTGAAACAAATTTAGGCACAACCCAACACTATGTCCCCATCCTCCTAGACGAAGGCTTAACCACGCCCACCCAACATCTTTTAGTTATGGATAACATTGTTGTGACCTATATGGTGCTAGCCATATTAAACTACATACTACTGCAACATGGTAGCTTGGTGGCATTGTCGTGCAAGGTGACACCAATAGCTAATGTTGCGAGTGGGTTCAAACCAACTAACTCTAAAGTAGGGATTGACTAGCAGACACCACATGGAGGCTCACTTGAGCCTCATATATGTATCAACTAGGGAAAACTTGTCATGACTAGATGGAGGGATACAAACAACACAACTTTATGAGTGAGGTTATTATCTCAACCACACACACACACACACACACACACACACACATATTGTGTTTGTTTTCTTTATCTATCTAATTATATGTTATATGCACTTTTTATGCCTTGATAACACAACCCCCAACCATAATAATGCACTGGTGCTAGTTTCGACCACTAATGTTCTAGTCAATGTTGCATGTTCATTCGACATACCACATGACCTGGTATGGTGAATTAAAACTACCCCTCACAACAATTTTCATATGATTTTAGTCCATAATATATATTCTTTTAGTTTGAGTATAATTATAGTGTTCATTTAATGTTTTTATAGATTATGGTGACATCAGTTAAGGAGCTAAGCCGACGTAGGGTGGATGTTTGTTCTCATTCTTAGATATCATGTGTCAAATTAGATTTTTTTTAGATGATTATTTCATTATCTTATTTCTATGTACTAATTGAAATATTATAAATTTCTATGTACTTTCCTCCAATTTCTAAGTTATTTTCTCTTACCCCTCCACATCATTCAACACCATCTCTTGTTCACCCACTAGTTGTCCACCATTATCGCCACAAAGCCCAGGTACTTGATATCCATCTTACCTTGATTGAGCAACATCCTTAATTAGTACAACCCATGGGTGTTGATTATCACCCACCTCCACCACCTTCGTCACCCCATCCACCAACAAAGGTTGCATCCATAAACCATTTTGCATCCTTTGAGCAGGTTTTGTAGTTGAGTGCTCCACCTATGAGGGGATATCCATCATTGGCAGAGATATTCATGGTGAGATAATTCATTAATTTATTTTTTATTTATGATGTATCGAATTCATTCTAGGATTTTTCTTTTAATTCTATGTGTTGACTCTTGTGACTAATGCAAGGTGATATTCTTGATAGGTTGGTGATGTAGAGGAGAATGGCACCCTCTGAAATTATTATAGCATCTTTAGTGACCTTTTGAGTGAGAATGTTGTTTCTTTGTCCATTCCCCAGACAAATGAAGCATGTCACAAAAGAAGAAAAAATAAGATATTTCTTCTAGTAAGAGGTGAAAGATCAAATTTTGGGATCCTAATGATGGTGGTGAGGGTGGAAGTGGTCAATACGATACTAATGAGGCATGTTTTGTATATATTACATCATATGTCATAAAATCATGTTTGAGCATGAGATTTCATTTCTATATTAGAGTCATTTTCTATATAGATCACCATATACCATACCAACATGTTTAAGAATGAGGTGACATTTGTGTGTGTGTGTGTGTGTGTGTGTGTATAACATGGAACATGTTTTATGAATTGAAGTGTTTGTTTATTTAATGTTGAAATGTTATATTACTAGGTTGAAATTGCATCTAACAGGTCAACACTCTAACATTTTGTATTTTTGAAGATATTTGGATAGGGCTATTAAAGACATGTTAGTCAGACATATTATTGGTGGTACACATGGTTGATGATCCCAAAGAAATTGCAACAAGATTTATCCATTAGGACACACTTCTCCAAGAATATGCCAAATTTGAAACTCACTTTACTGCAATAATTTATGGAATATAAATATGTTTTTTATCTTCAATTTATATGTTAAATAACTCACTAATCTAAACCCTATGCTATGTCAAATCAACATGAACTATAAATCTTTGAAATTACTTAATCATGAAGATAATGCATGAAGACAAAACAAATTTGGAATCAAACAATTTTGGATAGCAGGATACTTTATACATATATAAAAAAAATGAAATACATGTGAATAAATTTATCAAAAAATTGTAACAATACTAGCTCTCCAAACTCTAGCAAGGTAAAATAATGAAATCCATAATAAACATCAAAGATCCACAATAAGATATTATCAATACTAAGAAGTCCTCCCTTGGCTTCAAAACAATTTTATCACATATGTTCTTCACACTAGCATTGTTTACTTCCTTCATGTTTATGAACCCTATCCATGTTGCATCACACAAGTGCATGAAAAGAAAACTCTACTACTCGTCTCCACATATACTTGTCCATCCTAGGATTTGTGTACTCAAATCCTTGCCCTTCAACTCATATAAATAGTAACACCTCCATCGAACATCATGAATGATATAATAACCAACTTGTCTTCTAAGAAATGAATCACAACATGCTCAAGACTTATCAATTTCATCTCACCCTAATGTTTCCCTAGCCTCACACCCCATATAAACAAGGTTTTAAAATTATTCAAAGTGTTAGCCCCATTGTCTATGTCTTCCACTAGGTTAGAAACTCTAGCAGTACAACAAGATCTATCATTGTCATCATCATGAATTACACCAACTCCATGTTCTTCTCAACAATCTACATGTGTAACATAAACCTTAGCATCACATGAGCAAGCCTAAACTTCACAAAAAAAATGTCCATGAAACATACAAGAATTCTCTATCTCCCCTTTTCTTATTCTAGGATTTTCTCATACACTCTAATGTCACACTACTAGGGTTCCTCATGATTCTAACATATTTCTCCATACAAGACTTCTCTAACACAATACAATGAATACAGTGCAATGATGGAAAAACATACAACAACTATATCTTGCCTTATATATACAATAGGTGAGGGAGACTGACATAATAAGGACATAATTCCATACAAGTGACACATCCTCTAAGCATGATCCTCCTTCAAATTAACATCCCTCCTCTAAAATAGTACACTCTCTAAGAAATTTTTAGTCCAAATCTTCTTCTTTCATGATTTACTATCCATGTGTCCTCATGCGAGATGATTTTCCTCTAATTATGTGTTACATGTACCAAATATTATTTTAATTTGATTAATAGATTTAGAACCACACTTGAGCACATTAAGAAATACCCCATCAAAATGGCTAGCTAAAGTATTTTACTATATATTTATATTTTCACATTGCATTTCCATTCACATCATAATATTATATTTTCATGCACTAGCTATATTTGTCAACAACTACCCAAATACATTTGAGAAAAATCCTTGAGGAAAAAGATGGGAAGTGTTACACTCGTTATCCCTTCCCTCTAATAGTGGATTCCTTATTTTTCTTTCTCAAATATGATCATTAATGTACCACCATAAATCACTTAATATTGAGTTACAAAAATTTACACCATTTCATACATTTCAAAGAAGGATATTAGGTGGGTTTCTTAGGCACCGTCTCTCGTTAGTCCTTGTTCCTTGATACATTTTGTCTGTAGGTATAGAAACAAAACTGAGGAATGTATATAAGTGATACTCTTTAAGTGTTTTGAAAAATCTAGTTCATTCATAACTTAATTGGCATTTCCTTTTACTCAATGAAACCCTACCTCCAAATATGCTCAATATATCATTTTTTGGCTTATGGAATCCTAAGCTAGAGATTGTCCCAACCACCCAGTGTTAGGAGTCCAACAGAATCGATAATCTTCCCATTTGAGTCTCAGTTTATATTTTATGTCTACTTGCATCTCGCTTGCTAAATTCATTCAACGACATATTGTGATTTCTGTGGGTATAAAAACCAAGCTGAGCTTGGAAAATGCTCATACAAACACACTACCCATGATCATTCAAGAAAGAGTTTGGAAAAATCCTACCCCTTGTTTAAAATTTGCATTGATCTTTACTTAACAAAATCCTAGCTCTTAGCATCATCAAATAAATCAATTTTTGACTGATGGAGTCCTAGGATGTGCCTATCCTAGTGACAAGAGTCCAACAGACCTAAAGATTTCACATCTGAGACTTGGTTTGAATTTTATGGTGAATTGGAACTCACTTCCAATAGCTATTTAGGCACATATTGTGATTGTTTTCTAAGAGTATAAAAACCAAACTAGGTAGTAGAAATGAGTTTCGTAAGCTCAACAATGTGTGTTTAACTAGGCCCATGTGACCACACTACCCATGATCATTTGAGTGAATTGGTTAGAAGAGGTTAAATTTCTTTTCTAGTTGAGGGATATTGTCACAACGTTGTATGAAAATGTTATTTCCAAATTTTGGAACACCAAGGGATAGTTAGAAGAAATTCTCTACTATATTGAAGTTAGAAAAGGCTATCCCTTGTCCCCTACCATTTTTTTCATATACATTGGCATGTTATAAGATTGCTTGCTAGTAGGCTATGTCAGCCCAACTTTAACTAGTATAGTAATCATTCTCCTTCTTTATGCTGATGCCATTTTTCTTATTGTAAGAAGTCCCTATGATCTTGGCAAGAAAGTACGATTCCTCAAGGATTTTTCCTCTCGTATGGGCATGAAAATTAATATTAACAAAGAAACTTATGATAATTAAATCCAACAAGATCACCTATGTTACCTTCATATATCAACAAAAACTTGTAGAAAGTACCTTCACACAAATATCTTGAAATAAATATTCATAACAAGCTTAACTTGGGTTATAGAAACAAGAAAAGGATAATGGAGGATGGAATGATTATTAAGGGCTTGAAAAATATTGCAAATCAACAAATATTTAGGTATAGAATAAAAAAAAATTCAATTTGAGACTCTTATTATTGATGTGAATTTTGTTATTAAATTATATATTACGGAGTAATGGAACGCATAAAATATTGGAAAAAAATAAACACAGAAAATGCATAAAACAAGAGAGACACAGATATACGTGGTTCACCCAGTTTGTGCTACGTCCACCCCCAACAGCCAGTCCTTCCTTTCAATTATCCATCAAAATGAAGAGACACAACCTACAGCATATCCGTTGTAATATCCTCTGTTTTCGCTCATAGTCTCGCCTCTTTGTTTCTCGCTTAGAGAATACACATATATTACACAGTCTGAATACAATGCCCTCATACAAAGAGAGGGGTTTCCTTCTAGGGCAAAAAACACTAAACTAAACATAAGTTCTACTTTCAGATTATCTGCCTAATGAACGACCCAGATTGAATAGAAATTACTCTACCTTTACAAGGCAATTTTACATCTGTTTTTAGCTTCGGGGGCACTGGCCCCGAGCCCCTGCCGGGGGACTGCTAGCCCCCGAACCCCCCAGCCGAGGGGGATCAGCCCCCCCGAAAAGTCTCTCCCGCACCCCCCGCCCCCACGCCCCGCGTGGAGGGGTGTACAAACTTCCTAGCGTATACATACAACTGAAACAAAGACCATTAAACAATCATGCTCCACACACAACAATCTCCCACTTGGAGAATGATTGTAGCAACTCCACCGCTGCTTCATTTGTTGGAGGATGACTCCTCTTTGGACCTGGATGTTTCTCATCTTCACTGTCATCCTTGAAGACCAATTGAAACTAAGCATATTCTCAGTTTCTCCCTCGTTACAACTTTTGTTAGCATATCTACCAGATTCTGGCTAGTGTGTATCTTTTCCAGCTTCAACTCTCCATCTTCCAACACTGATCATATGAAATGGTACTTGAGCTATATGTGTTTAGTCCTAGAATGAAAAGTTGAGTTCTTTGCAAGATGAATGGCACTTTGGCTATCACTTTATAACATGCCCATATCATGCTCCTTACCCAATTCGCCCATAAACCTTTGTAACCAAATCATTTCTTTACTAGCCTCTATAGCAGCAACATACTCTCCTTCTGTTGTTGAAAGTACAACAACACTTTAGATTTTTGAAACCCAATTGACAGCTATTCCACCAACAGTAAATACATATCCTATAGTTCTCCTCATGTTATCTCTGTCACCTGCCATATCTGCATCAGCATATCGCTGTAGAGAAATGTTTGAACTACTAAAGTATAATGCTTGATTTGTGGTACCTTTCAAATATCTGAGAATCCATTTCACTGCCATCCAATGTTCCTTTCCTAGATTGTTCATGTACCTGCTTACAACTCCCACTGCATGTGCAATATCAGGCCTTGTGTAGACCATTGCATGCATTATGCTTCCAACTGCTGATGCATATGGAACTTTAGGCATATAATCCATGTCTTCTTGGGTCTTTGGGAACATTTCCTTACTAAGTTTGAAATGGCTAGTAAAAGGTGTACTAACTCATTTTGCATTGTGCATATTAAATCTTTTCAATACCTTTTGTATGTACTCATTCTGAGACAACATTAATTTGCGATTTTTCCTGTCTCTAGCGATTTTCATACCAAGGATTTGTTTTCCAGCTCCCAAATCCTTCATTGGAAATGAATTTGCCAATTTTCTTTTGAGCACATTTATTTCCTGCATGTTAGACCCTGCAACAAGAATGTCATCTACATACAATAACAATATAATATAGCTGCCATCATTTTGCTCTTTTAGATAAACACAATGATCAGAGTGACATCTAGTATAACCTTGTTCAGACATAAACTTGTCAAATTTTAGATAACACTGCCTTGGAGCTTGTTTTAAGCCATACAAGCTCTTCTTAAACCTGCACACAAATTTCTCCTTCCCTTTCACTTCATATCCTTGTGGCTGCTGCATATATATCTCTTCCTCCAAATCCCCATGGAGAAAGGTTGTCTTTACATCTAACTGCTCAAGATGCAAATCTTCAGCTGCTACAAGACTTAAAATA
>APFE031385368.1:162663-172913 GCA_000404065.3 Pinus taeda
TCCTTGTTTTCCTTTTCTTGTTTCTTTTCCTGCAACTGATTCTTATACAAGACCTTTTCATTGAATATTACATCTCTACTCCTAATGATTTTGTGATTTTCATAATCATACAAGCGATAACCAAAATCATTACACCATATCCAATAAAGGTACATTTCTTTGACTTTGCTTCAAGCTTTGTTCTATTTTCTTTATCAATATGGACAAAGGCCTCACAACCAAAAGGCTTTAAAATAGAGTAGTTTACCTTTTTACCTATCCATGCTTCCTCTGGAACACCACCATCCAAGGAACTTGAAGGCCCTCTATTTATTAGATAAAAAACAGTATCTATAGCATCTACCCAAAACTGTAAAGGCAATCTCACATGCAATCTCATGCACCTTGCACGCTCCATGATTGTTCTATTCATCCTTTCTGACACAACATTTTCTTGTAGTGTTCTTGGAACTGTCTTCTCTCCGCGAATTCCATGCTCTGAACAGTACCTATCAAATTCTTTGCTGCAATATTCACCTCCATTGTTTGATCTAAGACACTTCAATTTCTTTCCTGTCTCAATCTCAACCAAAGCTTTCGATTTCTTGAAAGTATCAAATACATTAGACTTATTATTAATACAATAAATCCAAGTTTTTCTAGTTGCATCATCAACAAAAGTAACATAATAACGAGAGCCACCAAGAGATGATACCTGAGCAGGTCCCCATACATCTGTATGCACAAGTTCTAATTTTTCACTCTTCTTTTCTTTCCCAACTCTGAGAAATCTGACTCTCTTCTGTTTTCCACAAATGCAAGTCTCACAGAAGTCCAAATCAACATTCTTCAAACCCGGCAACAAATTCCTTGAGTGAAGAATCTTCATCCCATTTTCACTCATGTTTCTAAGCCTATGATGCCATAATGTTGCATCTGCTCCTTTGGAAGTTAAAGCATTAACAGAGTTAGAAATACCATTGTATAAATACAACGTACCAACCTTTTTGCCTTTTGCTATTACCATGGCTCCTTTGGTGACCTTCCAAGCTTTATCTATGAAAGTTGTCACACAACCTTCACTGCCTAACTACCTTGTTGAAATCAGATTTTTCTTTAGATCTGGAACATGCCTTACCTCCTTTAGTAGCCATTGGTTTCCATTATGATGTTTTACAAGAACCTTACCCATTCCAACAATTTTACAGGGTTTATCATCACCCAAGCAAACTCTTGAACATTGTCATGAAAGTATTTCTTATCAGGTGTGGCATGGAATGAGGCCCTTGAATCTACCACCCAGGAGTCAGTAATATTTTCAAAATAAACAATCAAAGAATCTTGTAACACCTCACTTGTCACATTTGCTTCATGATTGTTTTCTTGCTGTGCATCTCCTTCTTTTCCTTTCCGAGATCTACAGTCTTTCTTTAGGTGTCCTTTCTTTCCACATTTCCAGCACACTATCCCCGATCTGGACTTGGATCTGCCTTTCCTTGATTTACTGCGATATCCTGAGCTCTTTCCTCTTTCCATTTTTCTTCCTCTAGACTCTGCACTTAAAGTGTTACCCAATGTCCCACCGGAACTTTTCCGTTGCATTTCCTCACTAAGGATAGCACCGAAAACATCATCAAACTTTAAAGTACTAGATCCAGAAACAGAGTTATTAATGGCCATTACTAAACCATTCCAACTTTCCAGCAATGAGCACAAGAATAACAGAGCTCTAACTTCATCATAAAAGTTTACCCCTAGAGAACATAACTGACTTGTAATAGTATTAAAGTCATTTAAATGGTCTGCAACAGATCCACCTTCCGACATCCTTATATTAAATAACTGTTTCATAAGAAATACCTTGTTTGAGGGCGAGGGTTTTTCATATAGTTTCTCCAATGCCTTAATAAAACCCTCTGTCGTTGTTTCTTTCGAAATGTTGAAGGTGCCTGATGCTGCAAGGCACAACTGTATTGTTCCGAGTGCCTTTCTATCAAGAAGGTCCCATTCTTCATCTGTCATACCCATCGACATCTTTTCTTTTCTACCCAATGGTAGGTACAGATCTTTCTGATACAGATAATCTTCCATCTGCATCTTCCACAGTGAGAATTTTTGGCCGTTAAATTTCTCAACCCGAAACTTACCATATTCCGCCATTGCTCCCACTCTAATGAGGAACCCTTCTTTCCTACAAGTTTATTAGCCAAATAAACTTGGCTCTCATACCAGTTGTTATTAAATTATATATTACAGAGCAATGGAACACATAAAATATTGCAAAAATATAAACACAAAAAACACATAAAACAAGAGAGACACAGATATACGTGGTTCACCCAGTTTGGGCTACATCCACCCCAAATAGCCAGTCCTTCCTTTTTATTATCCAGCAAAATGAAGAGACACAACCTACAACATATCCATTGTAATATCCTTTGTTTTCGCTTACAATCTCGCCTCTCTGTTTCTCACTCCGAGAATACACATATATTACACAGACTCAATACAATGCCCTCATACAAAGAGAGGGATTGCCTTCTAGGGCAAAAAACCCTAAACTAAACATAAGTTCCACCGTTAGATCATCCGCCTAATGAACGACCTAGATTGACTAGAAATTACTATACTTTTACAAAGCAATTTTACATTCATTTTTAGCTGCGAGGGCGCTGCCCCCGAGCCCTTGCCAGGGGACCTCTGGCCCCGGACCCCCCAGCTGTGGGTGATCGGCCCCCGTAGACTGCCGCAGGGGGACAATCCCCCCCGCAACTCCCCCCCCCCCCCCCCATGGAGGGGTGTACAAACTTCCTAGGGTATACATCCAACTGAAACAAAGACCTCTGAACAATCATGCTCCAAACACAACAAATTTTAGGGATTTAGTATCTCTATAGAGTCACTGAGAAATATAAAGTATATCCAAAACAATTTAATAATCTACAATGTCAAAATTAAGGGAAATACCCCTTATCCTATTCTCCTCACAGAAGTTATAAATTCCCCCATTAAGAGAATTCCTATGACAAGGTACCTAATGTAAAAGAACAAGTTTAACAACAAGGATTACAAGAGGATTCCTAAAATTGCTTCAAGCAAACACCTTCAACTCAAGTGAGGATGGCACAAGGATGCTAAATCTTGGCTAAACCATTGACAGGTAAAGGAGGAGATCACTTTGCAAAAAAGGGATAATATTTATAATATTTATAATATCATAACATAAAAATTGAAGGAGCAATTGTGGTGGAATTAATATTTAGAGGAAAAAATAAAATTAAAATATTACAAGGAGGTGAACAACACCAATATGGAAGATAAAAAAAATATATCCATTTGGTGATTACTACAAAGAAGAAAATATGTATTTCTAAAATAAGAATAGGACCCATGGTGAAAAAGGGTAATGGATAGTTCCCAAAATACCATGGCATAAAAGAGTGTATTATCTTTTTGATATAAAGATGGTTAATTATGAAAAACACTTTCTCTTATAATATCTAGCATATACCTAGATTAGATCTTAATTTCAAAATATTTATGACACTACCAACCTTCATAAAATTTTATCTTAACAAAAATATGGTGATCTTGGAATTCTTCACTTGATGTTTTTCAAGAACAAAAATAAAATTCTAAAGAATTCTAAATAATTCATTACCTTCTTAAAGTATGATGGACTAAATTTGGACTCCGTGGATCGTAATCATCACCATAATAATAATAATAATAATAATATGTATCTCTTATGTTTTTTATTTTCACTATCTTCAAATCTATTTTCTCATTGTTTTAATTTTGCTTCCTTTTAATGGTTTTCCTTACAGCGATTCTTATTTTTAGGGTTTTTATCAGCAAGTGCACTAATTCTCATAGCATAATTTCAAGCAAATTGTATTTTAACTAATAAAACCATTGTTTGATTCTGGAGTCAATGCTAATATTTTTGTTTATAATAGAACTTGTCATCAAGGCCAAAGTTTCAATCAAGTCATAATTTCAACTTTGATAATAAACGGGTGATATGGGAAGAACCACTTTTCAATGAAGGGTTGTTTTAAAGATTTTATCTACAATGGTACCAAGTGTCAAACTTGTGACTTCAAACAAGTTACAATTTTATGCACACTACCTACTATTTCTCACACCACCTAGCCCCATGTCACGCCCTAACCCAACCCAAAGCATAAAGTTTAAAAAAAGAAAAGAAAAAAAAAAGAAATAAGTTCTATTAGTAGTACTGCTTTTAATTTGAGGCTTGATTTTGGTGATAATGAGATAAATATATCATATTTTAGAGTTAGAGTTCTCATTTTAGGGTGAATGTATGAAGATGAGTTACAATTTTGGGCCAAATGTGGCAATGAAATTTCAATTTTTTCCTCTTTTATCAAATTGAAGCCCTCAAAATTCATATAAGCACTCCGAATTTTGATTCAGAGTAAGATACAAATTGTGGAGAATTATGTCATTGTCCTAATGATATTTTTTGAAAAAATATTTAATGTCGTATAATATGCCAAATTTCCATTAAATGAAATGATTTTTCTTGCAAATCTTCACACATCTTAATAGGTATGCATGTGTTCACCAACTTATTCTAAAATCTATAATTTTAAATCTCTCTCTCTCTCGCTATATATATATATATATATATAATATATATATATAAAAAGATTAAGTGTTTACATGCTAAAAAAGGCTAAGTTTTCATGTAAAAATTATGTTTTATGAATATTTATATTTTTTATTATTTTATGAAGTTGGTGTAGGCGAACTTGACCTATTGCAATGAAATATTAAAAAATCAACCAATGAATCGACACACTGTGGGGGTAGGCTTGATCCATTATAATGAAAACTTTAAAATCAAATTGACATATAATGGGGTTGGGTTGTTAGTCGAGGATCGACATGGACCTACAATAATAATAATAATAATAATAATAATAATAATAGTAAATAGATAAATAAACAAAAATAAAAAATACAAAAGAAAACGAAAATTAAAAAATTGAAAAAAAATAAAAGTAAAACATAAACACAAATAAAAAGTTAAAAAAAAAACTAACAAATAAAAAAATAGATAAAAACATAAAAAAAATGAAAAAGATAAAAAATGACAAAAAAAATCAAACATAAAAAAATATATACAAAATATCTTCCATAGAAATAAAAAAAAAAAATTTAGGGTCGACACGTTTCGAACAACTTGTAGAAATTAATGTGTCCATTCAATATTGCTGATGAAATTTGCTAATCACAAGAATCGAAGCTATTCTACTGATCTGTGCAAGTTAATTCACCATATAAAATATGAATTATAAACATACAAAAAGAAACATCACACATGCACAAAGATTTATCTAGGGGAAAGCAACTGCTCAAAACACATTACTATCTATATTGCATTAATCATATAATAAAGAAGAAATACATATGCTTGCTCAAGCCTGAACACACCTTCCAAGTGTATAGTCTATCCCTCTGCCTAACTCACTGAATCTAGTCAACACCTAGCCAATTTTCAAGCCCTCCAAGCTCTTATTTCCTTGTGTTGTTTTGCTGGAAAATTTCCCCTATTCTTTAGGAATTTCACACCATGGAATTGTGTGATTGCCTTAGGTATTCATTTGATTGCATGCACCACCTGTACATATTGGAATATGCTACAAATGATAGTAAACTTCCTTGGAATCTCCATCTCAACTAGTATTAGTGCTCAAATCATCCCCACATATGAACGACTTGAATACGCATTCATTGAGGACTGAAATTCCCTCCCGCTCTAGGTGCTATAGGTTGACCACCAATGCACCAGAGGGGGTAACCTTGAACATAATTATATGATTTTTAATAAATAAAATATAATAAGGTTAGATGAAAGTGAATTCTTCATTTTAGCAATCTCATGACATTAACAGAAGGAGTTGTATTAAAAAACAATCACTGAAAGCTACAATCCATGCAAAGTGGTGAACCTTATGAACTAAAATTTAAAATAAGGTTATAACAAGTCAAAAGAATATAGAAAAAACACATATAAATTTATGAGATATCAAATCAGTTCAAAGCTAATGAAATATCATTGAAACACATACAAATTTTCTTCAATTTATCAATTCCGTTCTCTGAAGACGATCGAATTCAATAATAAAAATTGAAACTCAAGAATCGTAAAGAATGAGGAGAAATATATAAATTCTTGAATGCAACTAATATCACACATAAACAAATTAAAAAACATAAACAAAGTAACAATCATGGCTATAAGACAAATATTATCTTTAAATTTAGAGACAAGCTTCTAAAGTTAGTGTCAACCAAACATTCGTCATCTACTCATTCAGATCGATAATATGGATATCAGATCATAAAAAGACTAACAAAAATAATTACTAAACAGGAGGAAGTCCCATATTTAGTTATCCAATTTTCATACACAAACAAACAAACATGATAAGGATCATAAAAAAACACATAATAACTTCAGTGATGTAATAAGAGACAGTGTAACATGTATAAGCAGATTTCCCAAAATCAAAAGTTTCTCTTCTATCAAAAACCCCCACTTGATGGGAAACATGGTCTTGAATAGTTGATCTAATAAGTAACTGATCAAGTAACCGTTTTAAATTCAAATTCAAATGAAATAACTCATAAATAAAATGTTTAAATATTATGATGCCTCTGTGGCTTCGAAATTTTGATTTTCTTCAATGTGCCTATCGGAGAAACATTATGGGCCCCATGGATCTTGACTGCTAGTGCTTTAGTGGTGTTTAAGGGAATCTCACTCTAATCCTCTAGCTTCTCTGTTATAGATTGCATCAGTGGAACCGACTGGATTTTTTGAGTCATTGAAGAATCCTATTCCGTAAAATGATTTCATTTTAGATGGTTTCTGAACTTAACCATTTTATCCCATTTTGCATTTGGTAACCAGGGTACATTTTTATATTTTGTTATCACCACAACAAGTCTAGATCTAATATGGTATCAATATGTAGGAAGGTTTTGTATCATTTTTTTAATCCCTACAAGAATGGTAAAGTCTCTGCAAATAGCATTTACAATTGTAGATGGTGAAATTGCTTCTACACCTTGCATGTCCAAGCAACCAAGGTATCGCTTTGTATTCGTTAATGTGTCACAAAATTCTTCCTCAGATATTACCCAATTATCCTTTCCATAAAAAGAGGGTGCACCAGACCTTATGATAGAGTTCCAATCAGCTCTAAAACTATCTATTTCCTTAGAGTTTTTTTCAAATTCTTCCCACATAATCTGCATCGCGTTACGATTTTTTTAACATAGAAAGGGAAAAAATGCATTGATCCCTGGGAAGCAAACCAATTTACCTAATGTTTGATCTTCTAAAATGTTGATGAGATAGATGAGTGAATCTACATCCTTCAACCTCTCCTCTAGGGTTGTAGCTAAGCTCTTTACTTCTAGATTGGCACTTTTGATAATGCCCTTCTCATAGTCTGAGAGGATTTCCACATAAGCTTTGATTGTAGAGATTTTTTGTTTGATTTCCCTTCAGATCTCTTCTTTAGCTTGTATCAAGACCTAGTTTCTTGTGAGGGTGACTTCAATTACCTCATGTAGAGTTTTAATCTCATCATTTCTTTCTTTAAGAGTTCTTTGAATTTGTTCGATCTCGTCATTTTCGGTTTACTAAGTTCTCCCCTCTATGGTAAGATCTTTTCTTCTATGACTTAGCTAGTTCTAGTTCTTTCTCTAATTGGGTTATCTTAATATGCATAAGCATCGAATATTTAGCTTCATATGCCTAGCTAGAGTTGAAGGCTTGATCAATTTTAACTTTATAATCCACCAGGAGCTTGAGGTGTTGCCCCTCCTTTTTGCGGGATTCTGCCTTCATAACTTCCATTTGCCTAATTTTTTCTTGAAATTATTCTTCTTTGAGCTACAAAGATGTCTCCATATCTTGCAGGTGGGTTTTGACTTCTTCCTTTATTTCAAACTCTTGGATCAACACATAAGGGTCGTGATCTAGTATTTTCAGAATAGTCGTAGGCCTTTGATTTCCTTTTCTTTTTCTTCTAGCAACCTTTTAATTGGACTGGTGTCTTTAGGTTGTTCGAATTGTCGAATTACTATACCTTCTAATTCTTTAATTCAGTTCATCTTATTCGTTAGGACAAATAGCACTATATGCAGTTGGACAAAGACCTTTTCAAACATTGCTTGCATTTCGTTGGGTTGTGTTATATTCTTTCCACGACTAACCTACGTAGTGAACTGGGGGGTTAGAGGGGGGGCAAAGCCCCCCCTTCGTTGCGCTGATTGCGCAGCGGGGGGGTCATAGGGGGGGCGGCAGCCCCCCCTGTCCGAGGGGTTTGAGGGGGGCGAGTAGCCCCCCTCTACGGGGTTCGGGGCAGCACCCCGAGAAATTTGTTTTTGGACCCTATATTAGGTTGGGCGAACCTACCTATGGTTTTCGGTCCATGGTTTTGGATGCGATGTGTTTCGGTCCATGGTATTGGATGCTTCGGCATGTATAAATATGTATTGTAACATTGAAAGAAATATAATGAAAAATCAAGCTGGTAGTCTCGGTTTTGAGATCCAGTGGGAAATCTCTGTGTATATGTGTTTTATGTGTTACGCTCTCGCATTTTTATTTTTTCTGTGATTTAGAATTCGTATGCAGGTAATTTCTGTACGGGGTTAAAACCTACATTTGGTATCAGAGCTGTTTTGGCTTCAAGGGGACGCCTTTGTTGCTGAGGGGTTTCGCTCGGGGCTGTGGTAGACCCTGTTCAGTGGGAGATCTGCGAGATCGATTCTGGTGGTGAAAGAAGATGGCGAGTAGAGGAAAGATAGAGATTGAGAAGTTCATGGTCAGAGTTTTGAGTTGTGGAAACTCAAGATGGAGGATCTATTGGTCGATAAAGATTAGTGGATTGCGGTAGATCCGGGGTACTAAACCAACAGGAGTAAGGAATGGAAGAAGTTGGATCGGAAGGCAAAGAGCACAATACGATTGTGTGTCTCAGATTCACTATTGTTGAATGTATCAGGGGAAGCTACAGCGAAGGCTTTATGGGATAAGTTAGGGACTTTGTACCAATCTAAGTCTCTGGTGAATAAACTGTTCCTACGGAAAAAGATGTATAACCTGAGGATGAAAGATGGAGACTCAGTGACAGAGCATCTGAATGCATTTAATACTGTGGTAAGTCAGTCATTATCTGTTGATATTAAAATTTCAGATGAAGATAAGTGCATCAGTCTGTTGTGTTCTCTACCAGAATCGTGGGATAGTCTGGTTATTGCAATAGGTAGCAATGCAACTGCTTTGCAGTTTGATGAAATAGTCTCAGCCTTACTGACGAAGGAGATGAGACGGAAAAATATGGACAACCAGAATGGTGATGCCTTGTCTATACGAGGACGGTCCCAGAACAGAAAAAAAATAAGTCATCGAGTGGGAGATCTAAATCTAGAGGGAGATCTAAATCTCCAGGAAAACCTATAAAGGTGGTGTGCTGAAAATGCGGAAAGGAAGGGAACCTCAGAAGGGAGTGTAAATCTAAAGCTCCTGATAAAGGAAAGGGATCTGATGATGCTCCTTCTACAGAGGCGAAAACCACCTCAGATGAAGGTGGGGATGTGTACTTGGCTTCTTCAAGTAGACATGTAGATCATGAGGCATGGTTGATGACTCAAGTGCATCCTTTCACTTCAATCCCAATAGAGAGTGGTTCTGCGAGTATGAGAAATACGATGGTGGTGATGTCTTCTTAGGAGATGATAGGAAGGCTAGAATCATTGGTCGCCGAAAAGTAAAGTTGAAGTTGCAAGGTGGAAGCGTTAGAACCCTTACGGGTGTTATGAATATTCCTTCGTTGGCCAGAAATCTAATTTCTGTAAGAAAGTTGGATGATGCAGGTGTAAAGACAGTGTTCGAGAAGGATACCTGCAAGATGGTTCAAGGAGAACTGGTATTGATGCGAGGAGTTTAGATTGGAACTCTGTACAAGCTGCAAGGTAGCACTGTTGTTGACGGGTGCAATAGTTCTATGGTTCCTGAAAATGGAGCAGAAAATCTAGTGGTCTCTAGAGAGAAGACCATGTTGTGGCATCAAAGGCTTGGACATATTGGAGAGAAGGGCCTTCGAATACTTCATGGTAAAGGTATGGTAGAAGGTATGAGTAATAGCTCTCTGGATTTTGATTTCTGTGAAAATGTGTATATGGGAAGAAGAATCGGGTGAGTTTCCCCTCTGGTGGTAAGA
>APFE031385375.1:0-15706 GCA_000404065.3 Pinus taeda
TTTGCAATATAAATTAGTAATTATGAGAAGAACAATTTAATTAAAAAAAATTGTAACAATTACATAAATAATATCAAACGTTGTTGACAAAAATCACACCCAAGTCAATGTTTATTTTTAATGTCCAAAACTATTTAAAATCAATATATTAATTATACAAAATATTGAAAAACGAAGATAAACAAAAAGCAGAATTACCATAGACATAAAATTTGGTAACATACAAACACAACACAACAAAACTTCATAAAGCCTCCATTGGTCATAATAATTATTATTGTCATGTTCCATCATACTTAGTGGAGGTTATTGTTATGTTATGGGTCCTATTTTCATCATGGGAGCCCCTGCGGCTTTAGCTAAGAGCTTTTATTTTACAACATATTCAGCGTTTTTCTCTCGGTAGTACATATATAATATAAAAAAAAATTCAAGAACTTGTCCTGTTGCATTTATATACTAAATAATTTTATTTTTCCTAAACTAATAATTTACTTTCTTAACAATCACTCCATTGCCTGGAAATAATAAATTAACCACATCAAGAAATTTTAAAATGCAGAAGAAGATCAAATACTTGATGAAAACCTGTATGGATTCATGAAGCGATTTGACAGCTTCCATGCGAGTAGCCTAGCCTAGCCTACTCTAATTTAGAATACACTACTCAATGCTAGAATATGTGAGGCTAGCCTACTCTAGCCTAGATTATCCTAGTTCGGCCTACTCTTGTCTATTTTAGCCTACTCTAGCCAAGCCTACGCTAGCGTAGCTAAGCGTAGGTTAGCCTAGCCTATTGTATCCTACTCTATCCTACGCTACAATAGATTAGCGTAGCGTAACCTGGCATATTTTAGCATAGCTTAGCCTAACGTACTCTTTCTTAGCCTAATCTAGTCAAGCCAACTCTAACCTAAATTAGCAAACTATATCATATCCTAATGTAGCCTATTCTAGCCTACTCTAGCCTAGCTTACTCTAGTCTCGCCTAGCCTAGCCTACACTAGCACAGCCTACACTAGCATAACCTACACTAGTGTAGCCTAATCTAGCCTACCCTAGCCTACACTAGCCTATCCTACTCTAGTCCAACCTACTGAAGCCTAATTTAGCCTAGCATACTATAGCCTAGCCTAGCCAACCATAGCCTAACCTACCCTAGCCCACTCTTGTATTTTTTAAGCTACTTTGGCCTATTCTAGACTAACCTACTCTAGCCTAGGTGGGCCTACCATTTCCTAAGCTAACCTAGCTTAGCCTAGCCTAGTCTACTCTTCCTAGCTTAGCCTAACCTAGCCTACTCTAGCCCAGCTTAGCCTTGCTTAGCCTAACCTACTCTAGCCTAGCCTAGCCTTCTCTAACTTAGGCTACCCTACTCTACCCTAGCCTTACCTACTCTAGCATAGATTAGCCTAGCATACCCCACCCTAGTCTAGTGTCACCTACTCTAGCAAATCATGCTTTATCCTAGACAGGCCTATCCTAGTGTAATCTAGCCTAATCTATCCTCACCTTGCCTAATCTAGCCTAGACTACTCTGGGCTAGCCTATTGTAGCCTAGACTACTCTAGCCTAGAGTAGACTAACGTAACTTAGAGTAGCCAAGTATACTCTAGCCTAACCTAGTGTAACATAGCCTAGTATGGCCTACTTTAGCCTAACCTATTTTATTATAGCCTGCTCTGGCCTAGCTTACTCTATTGTATCCTAGCCTAGTTGGTCTACTCTAGCCTAGCCTACTCTTTCCCAACATAGCGTTGCATACGATATTCTAGCATAGCCTACTCTAACCTACCTTAGACGTTATCTTAATCTATCCTAGACTACCTTAGCCTAATTTATCATAGCCTTGCCTACTATATTCTAACCTAACCTAGCCTACACTACTCTAAACTAGATTAATCTAGAGTAGTTTACTCTACTTCGCCTAACCTAGCCTACTTTGGCCTAGCATAACCTAGCCTTTCCTACTATAACTTACTGTTTCCTAGCCTAGCCTAGCCTAAGCTACTCTAGCTTAGGCTAGCATAGTCTAGGATAGTATGACCTATTGTAGTCTATCATAGCCTACTCTACTCTAGGCTAGTCGATACTAACCTTTTCTACCCTAGCCTAACCTACTCTAAACTAGTCTAGGCTTACCTACTATAGCCTAGCCAACCGAGCATAACTTATACTGATCTAGCCTTTTCTACTCTAGCCTAAATTATAATATCCTAGCCTCCTCTAACCTAGCATACTCTACCCTATACTAGCCTACTCTTACCTCACCTTTCCTATCCTAATTTACACTATCCTAGCCTACTCTTGTCTAACGTGACCTACTCTTCCATATCCTACTATAACATAGCCTACTCTACCCTATACTAGCCTACTCCACCATATGCTAGCCTACTCTAGCCTATATTAACTACTATATACTATCCTACTGTAGCGTAGCCTACCCTAGCCTAGCTTACTCTATTGTAAACTAACCTACTCTTACCTGACCTAGCCTAACCTTCTCTACACTATCCTAGCCTACTCTTACCTAACCTAACCTACTCTACCCTTTCTTTCGATAGCTTAACATTGCGTAGCCTAGCATAGCCTAGCCTAAGTGACTTTAGCTTACCCTAGCATATCCTAGTATAGTATGGCTTCTTGTAGACCATCCTAGCCTACCCTACTCTAGCCTACCCTACCCTACCCTACTCTAGCCTATCGTAGAATACCCTTCTCTACCCTAGCCTGGCCCACTCTAGACTATCATAGGCTTACCTACTATAGCCTAGCAAATTCAGATTAGCCTAGATTAATCTAGCCTTGTCTACTCTAGCCTAGCCCACTACATCCTAGCCTAATCTAGCATAACCTCCTCTAGCCTAGCCTACTCTTCCCTATACTAGCATACTCTTACCTAACCTAGACTAACCTTCTTTACACTATCCTAGCCTACTGTTTCCTAACCTAACCTACTCTTGCGTAGCTTACTTTTCCGCGACCTACTCTAGCCTAGCCTACTCTACCCTATAGTAGCCTACTCTACCCAATAGTAATGTATTATATCCTAGCCTACTCCATCCTAGCCTACTCTAGCCTAGCCTACTCTACCCTATACTAGCTTACTCTTACCTGACCTAGTATAACCTTCTTTACACTATCCTAGCCTACTTTTACTTAACCCAACGCACTCTACCCTTTCTTGCTATAGCTTAACTTTTCTTAGCATAGCCTAGCCTGAGCTATTCTAGCTTAGGCTACGCTACCTTAGCCTAGGATAGTATGGTCTGCTATAGACTATCCTAGCCTACCCTACTATAGCCTAGCCTAGCCTAACCTTCTCTACCGTAGCCTAGCCTAGTCTAGTCTAGCCTAGGCTTACCTACTATAGCCTAGCCAACCCAGCGTAGCCTAGACTAATCTAACCTTCTCTACTTTAGTATAGCTTACTATATACTAGCCCACTCTGGCCTAGCCTAGCCTACTCTAGCCTAGCCTAGCCTACTCTACCCTATACTAGCCTAGTCTTACGTGACCTAGCCTAGCCTACTCTTGCCTAACATAGCCTACTCTTTCCTAGTCTTACCCAATCTAACCTTGCCTAGCCTTTCCCAATCTAACCTTTCCTAGCCTAGCATACTCTAGCCTAGCCTCGCCTAGTCTACTCTAGGATAGCTTAAAATAACCTAGCCTAGCCTACTCTATCATAGCCTAACCTACCGTGGCATTACATGGACTAGCCTGAGCTAGACTAGCCTTTTGGACTAGCATAACCTAGACTAGCCTTTCCTACTCTAGCCTAAACTACCCTAGAGCAGTCTACTATATCATAGCTTACCCTAGCATTCTCTAGCCCACCCTAGCCTAGCCTATCATAGCCTAGACTATGCTACTCTAGTATAGCTTAGCCTGCCTAGCCTAGCCTCTCCTATACTAGCCTAGATTACTCTAGCATAAACAAGCCTACTCTAGCCTAGCATACCCTAACTTAACCTAACCTAACATAACCTAGCCCAGCCTAACCTAACCTAGCCGAACCTAATCTACTCTACCTTAGTCTACTCTAGCCTAGCCTACTATGTTGTAGCTGACTCTAGCCTGGCCTAGCATACTCTTGCTTAACCTAGCCTACTATTTCTTAGCCTAGCCCACTCTAGTCTATCCTACCCTATTGTACTCTAGCTTAGCTTAGCCTAGCCTAGGTTTCCTATCATACTCTAGCCGAGGTTACCCTACTCTAGACTAGTGTATCCTAGCATTGCCAAGCCTTGCGTAGCCTAGACTACTATATTGTAGCGAAGCACACCGTTATGTAGGCTAGTCTATTCTAGCATAGCTTAGGCTATTCTACTTTAGCCTGGCCTAGCCTACTCTAGACTATCTTATATTAACCTAAGCTAAGAAAATCTAGGTCCAAGGTGTAACAATGAAATTAAACACCTTATTGTTAAATAAATAAAGATAATGTAAAATTCTTGTTAAACAAGACACCGATAGATGGGGTTCTTGCCAAATGAAATCACATTGGTCAATGGGAATGGATAATTCTTTCATGATAAGACTTCTAGTTCCAATTCTAGATAACCTTAATGGATTTGGAGATAAATATCCATTAGGTTACTTAGCTAGAGAGATGTAGAAAAACATAAAATCATTATGGGAGAGAAAGGCATGCTTTTGTGAGGAAAATCCTTGAGGGAGAGAAAGGTGAACCTTTCTTGGAAATGGCTAGGAAATGGATAAAAAAGATCCATAAAAGCAGGATGTTGTGAATGGAAACCATATCATGAAAGAGGGTATTAAATACCCATTGAAGAGACCAACAAGAGCCACTTGATCCATGGCAAGAACTCTTGGCTCAAAGGTGAACTCGAGGAATTCAGTTCTAGGTTGGGTGGTGGTGCTCAGGTTCCAAGTGACTTTCTTCAGCCGATCTAGTTTGCTACAATTTCTTGGGATGTTTTGTATGTGTCTCCTTACTCTTTATGTTGTCATATATTTAAACTTATGTGTTATCTCGGCTTTTAAGATGATGAATATTTATGCATGAGACAAGTATGTATGATGAATAATTATATTTTTTAGGGTTTGAAATTGTATAGCCCATGGCTCAAATTATCTATGCTATGCATTATGCATCATGGGGTGAATTGCATACATTGAGGCCTCTTTTATCTATTTAGTTGCTATGATTCATATTGCACAAGATATATCTTAGTAATACTTTCGACTATGACGTTAGGACTATGATCATGATATATGGAAATGCTAGCTATAGTGTATATATGACAACATTTCCATTAATGCTTGTGTAGAGTCATCAAAGAAATGAAACTCGAATGCATAATCTTATCTTGTTGAACGCCCATGATTGATTATTTTCTCATAGTTTTAATGTATGCATAGGAAATGTTGAAGGGTTGATTTCAGAGTGTAGTAACTAAGTCCATTAATTGAACTTAAAATTCCACACTGAGGATCCAATGGAGTATAGTAGGTAGTTGTTAGTATTATGCCAAGGGAGTATGTGACAAGTTGCATACATCGAATATTGTGGTAAGACAATTTAGTTTTGGAAGTTAGATTTACTCTTACAACTAAAACAACTTCATCAACTCAAATTTACATTCATGGCGATAATTTTTTCAAGAATGGAAAACTAAAAATCTTGAATTTATTAGAATGATTATCCATGTTTTATATGATTTATCATTATTTCTGTTGCAATTTGAATACCATTATACACCACCACTAGCATTTAAAAATTATTAACAGTAATGGTTCCTAATCATTGCATAACATTTATGGAAGTCTTCTTTGGAATTAAATTAGATGCTCCATACATTTACCAATTTTTATTTTTATTTTAATTGTAGTATCCAATAAATTAAAATTCCATTTATTCATATTTAAATAATATATTTAAATACCCATCTAATCATATTTTCATATTTTCCATTATAAAATTTATTAATTCCCATCCAATAAAAATCTTTAATTCTTTGGGAAAATAAACCTTAACTAATATAAATGACAAATTCAAAATTAAAAGGATTTGAAAACCCACAAAAAAATAGTTATTAAATGCTTATACTCTAAACTAATGCCTTGATATTATGGAAGTCTTATTTGGAATTAAAAACATATCTCTAAACAATAATAAATATGTACTCTTTTTTTTTTTAATAATTAAGGTACAAACATAACATTTTAATACATCTATTATATCATATTAGATTAAAATAATTCTAAAATAATCTTGATACTCTTTGATACTTTACATCATTAAAATTTTATTAATTTACAATGTAAATCAATATATTTAATTATTTAAACAATGAGTATTAGTTATAATAAATATGTATTTTTAACCCTGTGATTATATTTTCTCCCTCTTTGGACCAAGTTTGATTGTAATTTGGGGGAATGTTTTAGGCTGACTTTAATCTACATTGAAGGATGAGTTTGATTGACTTTGACCAAGCCAAAAAGGAGGTATCTGGACCATTTACTATTCACTGGTTAGGGCACATTGATTGTTGTTGACTTTCCAAAATTGCGGAACTTCATCAGGCTTATCAAATTTATATTGGTTTGGGTAATTTGCAAAAGTCAAGTCACGTTGACCTTGAATTTCATCATTGTACTATATTGGACATTCTCTCTATGTTGAACATTTGATATTTGATAATAAGAAGGATAGATTAAGGATTTTCCCCATCTTGGATATTTTTTCCCTGACTTTAGCTGAATATTGGTGTTCTCTTGTCTTGACTTGTCTTCTGCATTTATTGTTTATGCTCTATCTACAGTTATGGTCCATGTGAATTAATGGTTTATGTGATTTATATTGAGAATAAAAGTTGAATTAACATTGGGCTAATAAAAGGACATTGAAGTAATTGTTGTAATCATAGAGCATACCATTGTTATCTAAAATCAACATATATTCATAAATTTCATAGCAATATTTGACCTGCATTACTCCAGCATCTTGATATTTGTCATTCAACTATTTGTAACTACAATGTTCTTTGTATGGCCCTCATGCATACATATTATGCAGAATAAATATAATATTCTCATTTTGAGGTCACAAAAACCTATGCATATTGTTGGATTCTATTTGTTGATCTTTCTTTAATGCATCTTCACAAGACATAATTTTTTTCCATTCTGAAAGGAGCCCTAACTTTCTGGAGAAATTTAGCAATGAAACATTTTTGAAGCCCATCCTTGTCATTTATATAAGGGATCTAACTAATAGTTCCTTGAATATTTTCTCGTAATATCTAACCAACTCAATAGGAAGTTTTTGGAATTCCTTAATTTTTGGTGCCACGACATGCTTAACATCTTGGTTTTAAAAAAAAACAGGAAATAAGTGTTAATTTCATCCTTTATTCTATTAATATTTTATGTAAAGTTCATGAACTAGTTTAATATTTTTTTCTTAGTACACCCACAAACAATGTCACTTGCTTTATTTGTAGGACCCCCATGTTTTTTCACAAATAAAGCAATGCCTCTTTGGACACTCATCTTTTTCATATAGAAGGACGTGCTTAGCATTAACATGAATCATAATTGTTGTTATTAATAGTTATAATGACATGGTTGGTGGCCAATTTGGAATCAACTAACTTAAAATAATGAATGGTATCTTTCAACTAATCTAGTTTCTTGTTTCAATATGTGCTTTTTGACACTGTGTTCTTTTGTTACTACTTATTTTCAATAGTCTTGGTTTTTATATTTGACCACCATTTTTTTATGCATTATGTATCTTCATTGAACCTTGCTACTACTTATTTTTAATAGTCTTGGTTTTTATATTTGACCACCATTTTTTTATGCATTATGTATCTTCATTGAACCCCTCTGTCAGATGTGTTTTAACTTTTCCAATGATTAAATTCGGTGAGGGATTCTCGCCATGAGATTTTCATATTGTGTAAGAAAGATAGTCTTTCCTCCTTCAAGTATAACATTGATCCAAGTGCCTACCATCTCTAACATTTAGATCCAAATTCTATTAGTAAATTGATAATCTTCATTTTGTTGACCCCAAACTAAGGCTAGACCAAATTAATTATGCAAGTGGCATTGAGGGATTTCATCAATATCAAGACATGGTCTTGTTGGATTTAACGTTCTAAGTATTGCATATCTCTAGTGTCCACTCATTGAATTCCACAATTTTCATACTTTATAAACATATGCAAGCTCCCAAGCCTGCCTCCACCATATTCATATCTCATCTAGTTTACGAATTGTTGTAGTTGCTACCTCTTCCACATCCAATCATTCATCATCTCTTTACTCAATTATGTTTGGCACTTTGTTGACCCATTACTACACTAGAAATTCTTCTCTATAGATTGGCAAGGGTCCATATAATCAAATAACTTAGATCCTCTTTTAACTTTTTCCTTACTCAATTTTATACAATTTGATCAAGGGTTTGTATCATTCTTTTCTTATTTCAATTAGTTTCTTCAAATATTTTTCTAATGTATACTCTCTTTGCCTCTTAATAGCTTGTTTATTTCTTCTTTTTGGAATGATTGAACTTTCTCACAACCGCCTCCTTTATTCTAGCCAACTATGGCTTTTCTTCTTCTTAGAGGCACCTCATGAGTGGCTACAGTGCAATTATCAATCCTGAACTTACTCTTGGTCAATGATGGTAATAATTATTTCATTTTCTTAAGAAATACTTTCAATTCTCTTGTTTTTATTTTTTCTTTCAACTAGTGTTGATTGAAGTTCTTAGAAGAGGTCATGCTTTGACGTAGTGTCCAGCTCCCTTGTTGATAATAAATTTATATAATATTTTCAATAAAAGGAAGAGGGATTTGTTGTGTAAGTCATCGTAGAAACTCGGTAAATTTACATCATCCAAATTTGTGTGTTCTTCAATTTGTTGTTGCTAGGAAAAATGGGTTGAAGGAAAATAAAATTGCAAATTTGGATACTCTGCTATTGTTGAGGGAAAAGCAAATTACAAATTTATTACAAATTTGGATAATCTGCTATTGGCAACTTGCAAATTTAAGAAAACAAATTAGTTAAAAAGAAAAACTAAAATTTTGTTTACAACAAATTTGATACCCTTTTTTTAAATAATCCTTTTGAAATTCCATTATGACTACTATTGGAAACAACAAACAAAATGTCGCAATCCAACATGATTTTTCCACATCTGCTTTTGCAGAGCTGGCAGTGAGGAGAAGTGATTTTTCGCAGTCGAGAAAAGCACAACCGTTGCAGAGGTGGCAGTGCTTTTTTGCAGAGGTGGTAGTCAGGAAAAGCAGGACCGTTGAATCCAGCCAATACTATTTATTTCCAATCCTTCTCCCAATCTCTGCCTTTTCCGAATCTCCTCTCCTCCTCCTCCTCCCATGGATACCTGTGTTGGGCTGAGTCTGGTCTTGTCTTGGAGCTCCATGTCATGTCATGTCATGTCTGATCTGGTATGAGTTTTGTATGAGTCTGATTTGGTTTGGTCTGGTCTGTATGTGTTGTTGGTTGCGCGGTACTGGGAGGAGGTGAAGGTAGACATGACAGCAAAGCAATAAAATTCAATTTTTAATCAGCAGGAATAGAAGCAAAAGGAGGGTTCAATCCCAGGCAGGTATATGAGGATATATATAGCCACATCCTTCTCAATCCTTCTTGTACCTGTAAGATCTATTTTCTTTTCACTAGGTTTCCTTTTTTTAATCTTGATGCACAGATTCTAGATGTGCTTAGTAAGTGACGACATGCATTACATTAAATTACAGGGCTCAATATGAATTACAAAGTGACAACATACATTAGAGGGTTCAATATGAATTTTCTAATTTCATGCAATTGGCTCGCTTTGTTCAATTATTATTGAATTTCCCAGCTAAACCTAAATATGATATGAATTGGTATTGGTATTGGTACCTGCATCATCAGTTTTCGAATCCACAGGTGTGCGCAAGGATTGAATCCCAGGTAGAGTAGGTACATTTCTTTGCATCTTTTTGGTTATATATTCAAATATATACCCAATGATGAGTGGGATTAGCAGGAACTAATTTGGTCTGGCATCGGCCCTTTTCAAGTTGTAATTTGATTTTGGTCATTTGATTTGGGATCGGCCCTTTTCAAGTTGTTAACGGAGTGGAGCTGCATAATTATGAATCTTAACCTTATTCGTTGTGGTTGTGGTTGCATATATGCAGGTCTCTCTCTGTCTATGTGGTGGCTCCCAACGTCCCTGAAATGCATCTCGCAGTTCCAATGTCAAGGGTCATTCTTAACAGAATGTCTGGCCTGCTCTGCTCTGCTCTACTCATTTCAATCCAATTCCTGCCTCTCGTCACGGACGGAAGCAACCATAAGCTCAACCTCTGATACCCATGCCCGCTGTTGCGCTTCAATTCCCTGATACCCATGGAAATTGATTTGCACTGCCCAAAAGAGGAGGTCTATACGGTGCTGATAAACAGGGCCATGGAACTTGGCTTGCACTGCCGAAACAAGCAGGTATGATAAATGTTGGTAGAAAATGTGTAACTTATCTTTTAGAATTTGGGAGGATTAAATAATTGAATCGTATATTATATTGTGGTGCAGGAGTTATGTTGGGAGCTAAGCGGTTATAGCATGTATCAACTATCCAGAGGACGCATAGATTTTAGGGGAATCTCAAGTGAATACATTTATTTTTTCACATGACATGACGCAGAGACCTGTACTAGTACTATTGTGCTAAAATTATATTATGCCGGGCATGGTTATCTTGGATTCCAAATTAGAGGTGGACAGGATAGGATAAAAATTGTGGTAAGATTCGTCCCATCTTTTCATTCTAAATTTTCTTTCTCTAGATCAGGCTGGATTCCAAATTATGCAGTTTTGTTTTGTTTTTATTATACCTGTTAAAGGTTGTAATTATGCACTGTTTTGTTTTTTTTTTTTTTTATACCTGTTAAGGTTTTTCTCACAAAGGAATTGGGTTTTGATTTAATGATTTGGCAGAGCAGTTGAACCCCACGATGTGCTGCTTCAATACCCCAACAATGGACACACATTCAAACAACGCAGTTATTGAGGAGATCCACAGCGGCAATGGAAGGTGGATGACCTAGCAGTGGCAGCGATCCACTCAGACGGTGACGGCTACGGTCATATAGAGAAGATGAGCAGTCCATGGAGTGTAGTGGAGGAGGTGGAGTCCATGCCCCTATTCCCATTCCAACTTTACAAATATCGTCTAGCCTAATTTATTAGATGGATCGAGGTACACCATGTGAATCCAATTTTACCATACTAAAATTGCTTTCCCTATGAGAAATTACTTAATAAACCACCTTTTTTAAGTAATTAATAGTTAAACCCATGAAGAATAATTAAATGAATCACTGTTTATTTGATTTTCTTCTAGGAATAATTAATTAAACACTAATTAATTATTATTCTTTGTTAATTTTGACTAAATTCCTTAGGAATAATTAAATAAATACTTATTTGTTTATTATTCATTAACTAATTCCTTGAGATGATAAATAAATCATTAATTTATTATTTCTATATAAAAGTTTAAATACTTTTTCCCTCCTAAACAAATATAATAAAATATTCCAAGTGGTTATTCCAAGAATGGGATCAATAATATTTTATTATTGCTCATTATTCAAGGATAACTCAATATTTTGTTATAAATAGAAGGGTTTTCCATTCGTTATTCACTTTTGATTATTTTCATTTTTGCACTCACTCTTGTAAATTTGATTATTTTCATTGTTGCACACCATAGTTTTTGTTGGGTTTATGCATTATAGAGGGGAGAGACTCTACACAAGCTAAAGATGTTTCAGGATAGCCAAGAACCCATCCCATATAGGGGACTGATAACATTTATTTTTTGCCTTCACAGGTGTTATAATAAAATTATTCTTTACGTATCTAGTTTCCTTTGGATGATTTGAGTTATTACTCTTTCTTTTTGCTATTTAACTATGATTTTGGAATAGATCCGAACTTTGGAAAGTTTTGTTACTATTAGTTGCTACAAATATACAATGTTTAGTAGCCATTTATATTGTTGAGATTTTTAGTCATCCACAATCTTAAGTGGGTTCGTTTCATACATCTTTGAGAAGAAAACACTACAACAAAATTGGCAACTCTGCTGGGTTTTATACTTCAGATCCAGAAACTTGGGTGACGTTCGGTTTTCAGCTTAGGGTTTCTTCCTTTTTTAATTCTATTAATGTTTCCTAACTTTTTAACCCTAGATCTATTAAATTTCTAACTTCCATGAACTTTTTGGTCTTTTCTGCAGGTCACAGGAACCATCCACAACAAAGGTGGCACTCTTTTTCGAGATTTACCGAATAAGATCCACGGAGCATAAATCACACTTTTTGGCCCAAAAAGTGTGATATAGAGGCCATAACACACTAAATATCCTAAAAAGTGTGATCCCTATAGAGAAACAGGTCGGAACCTGCGATTTCTGGGTTTTACAGTTTTTCTCAGATCTGTTTCTGGGTTTTGTAGAGAGTTGTCTGTTGGATTGTTTGACCTCTATCTCATCTTACTTAGGCCTTGATCCACTCTAATTTACTCATCAAAGTTAAATTTAGCCTCCCCTGGGGCTTCTAGTACGCTTCCACCTTTCTAGGAGGAGTATAACTGAGAGAGTAGTTTGAGTTTCTATAGTGCTTTCAACCACATTTTCCAGATCTGTACCCCTCTATTTTAGATCTGTTAAGATATGTTGTTACCATCCATAGTTTGAAATTTAAACTTGTTTGTTCATTTTCCTTAGGGTTCCATCGATTGCCCTAGGTGTTTCACCCATATCCTATCTTTTTGCAGCGATATTCCTCTATGGTTTTTTGTTGTTGTTGCACCAATTTCTAGCAACTTAGTGTCACTTGATCCCAGTCACACTAGCATTTAGAGCTCTTGAATGTTTCAATGTATTCTCCATTGGTTTAGCCACCAAACAACATAGTGTTTGCAAACCCAGTTTGGGTGGGGTTTAGTTAATTGTTTTGTTGTTAATTTTCTATTATTAATTTCAGTTTATTTTCAGCAATCTTTTTTCTTTTTTACAAACATGATTTGGGCTTAATCAATTAATACACTTGCGCACACAAGCACACCTTAAGCGAAGGGTGCTTGGTTTACACTGCCAAGCCAAGACTTAACATAATAAATTTATCTCGCCGCATCGAGGAAACGATATATTGTTCATCTCCCTTCACCATTTTCATGTCACATGTGTCCTACCACCATTACGCACCAAGGCATTTGTTCCGAAGACTATTAGGAATTCACCCCTAGTTTCCACTTGGGTATATTACCCCTCCCCGACGAGTTCGAGTTCATAGCCCTTTAAGTCCCCACACCAACTCTTCTCCTGGTTCATCTGATTCCTCATCTGCTTCCAACCCTCCTTCACCGCATATCGTCACCATGTTTGGAACCACAGCTGGTGTACGAACCCAACCTAGTGTTGGCTTCGGTTATATCTCGGTGGTCACATCAGGCAAAATAGTCTCAGGAACCATTCCGACAACCTCCATTCTCCCCTTTATGGTTGGGTTAAGTCTACCAGATTTTAACGAGTTGATAAACGACCCCATCCACCATGATGTTGGTTGGCCCTCTATGATGACTAAGCTTCCCTCTGACATCCCAAAGTTTGCGGGTAATGCTAGAGAGGATCCTACCAACCATGTCTGATCCTTCCACATGTGGTGTTCCTCAAACTCCATAATCGATGACTCCATTCGTCTTCCACTCTTCCAATGCACGCTCACTGGGGATGCTACAAAATGGTATGTAGACGAGCCCTCCACATCTCATTCCATTTTCGTGATGCTTGCTAAACCGTTCATTTCATATTTCCAGTTACCTCTCTAATACGACACTGGTACGAAGCTATTAACCACATTACATCAGACCTCCACCATTTTCGTTTCTGACCATGTTCAAGAGTGGCGTCGAAGGAGGAGCACATGTCATGGCCTGCCTTTCAAAGACCATGTCTATCTAGATTGGTTTCTTAGGAGCCTTTTATCAATCATTGGAAAATATGTCGCTTCCCACTTTCCTCAAACTAAGGAGAATATCTCCAAAACACTTTGAGATATGATCTGATTTATGCATAATCAGGTTATGTCTATACCATCATTCCATACCTCCCTCATCCTGGAAGTTCCAATGCACTAGGGGCATCTCATGTCATTGACGGTATCGTTGGATCCCTTTCACACTCTTCGACATATACTCAGATGAGTTATGGATGCCCATAGAGGGCACCGCTTCCTCCAACACTTAAGCCCCTCCTACCAAAAACATGTTTTTAGGACCCCAACTCGTCTATCAAATTTTTGCTCCTCCTTATGCATAGCCTAGCACTTCATCCCGTCAAGCATTAGCGTCATATCCTCCCATGCATCCTCAACCCCAATAACCACTTCCCCCTCAGGGTCAAGTGTTTGTGCAGTAGAGTGCTACCAATCCCCAAAATTTGAAGAAAAATAATAAGGGGGAGGGTAACAAGGGTAACCAAGGTAATCAAGGTAACCAGCCTAGTGAACCCTAGGGGAACTAGCCTAACACCAACAACCAGCAACAGGGCAGTCAACCCAAGCAGAACAAGGCTATTCATATCAACAAACCTTTTGCATGTTGTGGTGTACATGGCCATTATACACATGAGTATCCTATTTTAACCCAGATGCACCAAATGTGGGAAGCTCAAGCAACTTCGAGAGGTCAACAATCACCTTAGAATCCTGCGCCACCTCAACTAGTAGTGCTCACAAATCCTTTTCCTCAGCAAGGATTTGTTGTTGCTCAGCCTTAGCTAAGTCAATCAGCACATCTCCCCCAACCTTCCGGTCCCGATGACTACCATATCCTTATGATGAACTCTGATGAGGTTAACCCCTCCAATATCAACCTACAAATTGAGTCATGTCAATATGAGAAGCCCGCGACTTTGCTGCTACCGAGCCCAAAACCAACATATATGTTGAGCCTCTTATGCCACCAAATGATCCTTTATAGATCCGTCAACCTATGTTTGATGTCATTCCTAAGATCCGAAAAGGACCATTACCTTGTAATGTGGCTTCTAATAGAGTTTCCCATACAAACAATATAGTAGATGACTTGACGCAATCACCTGCTAACATGTGGATGCTGGAAGACCTCCAGTTGTGCCAATCTCAAAAGAAAGCTCTACTAACTACTTTAGGTGTATTAGATCCTTCTGACGATCTTTTTATTATCTTCTCAATTGATACATCAGAGCCTCCCCTATTTCCTCAATCTATTTTTTTTGAGATACCAGTTAGAGTTCATAATGCCCTCATCTCTCATTGCAGTATTGACGAAGGAGCATCCACCTGTGTGATGTCCACTATTTTTTGGAAAGAACTCAAGTGACCTGAGTTTTCCCCTTCCACCATCACTTTACGTGCTTGGGATGGACACTCCTCCCAGCCCCTTGGCATGTACCATAGCTGTCCGGTGACCCTAGTGGGGAATACAGTGCATGTCGACATTAAAGTCATTAATGCCCCTTTGGATTACAACATTCTCTTAGGTCATATTTATACATATGCCATGTTAGTTGTCACATCTGCAGTGTTTTTCAAGTCTTGCTTCCCCCATGATGGGAAGATCATTACCATTGACCAATTGCATTACTACAAGCCAACAT
>APFE031385398.1:0-22710 GCA_000404065.3 Pinus taeda
CCCCCCCTTGGCGGGGGGATCGGGGGCAACGCCCCCGAAGCTAAGAATAGATGTAAAATTTCCATGTAAAATGTTATAATTTCCTAGTCCATCTGGGTCATTCATTAGGCGGAGATTTGATAGTAGATGTTATTTTTAATTTAGGGTTTTGTTTTCCCTAGAAGGCAACCCCTCGCTATATATGAGGGAATTGTATTGCGTCTAGGAAAATCAATATTCTGAGTGAGGAAGAGAGAGGAGATTGAGAATGAAGAGGGAGTTACAATGGATCTACTGTAGGATGTATCTCTTCAGTTTGCTGGATAATATAAAAATAAGGACTGACTATTTCTCCATGGATGTAGCCCAAACTCGGTGAACCACGTATATTTGTGTGTCTCTTGTTTTATGCATTTTTTGTGTTTATATTTCTGCAATATTTTATGTGTTCCATTCTCTATAATATATAATTTTCTAACACTTGTGAGAAGCCAGGATTGCTTGTGAGCATCTATGAGGATTGTATTGAGAACTGGCTAGCTGTGGGAGCTAAGGCTTTGTTTAATTCCTATGTGTTTCCACCTTGTATGAAATACAGATATTGGGGTTTTTAGCTGAGGCTTTCCCCAAAGTATTTTCATGTGTATTTTGCATTGATTCTTCTTCTTCTGGTTATATTTGTTGAGCTCAATCTTGCTCAATTTTTAAGCTTCCGCAAATTGATAGTAGAAGTGGGTTATAGTATTTTGCTTTGGTTATATTGCATTATCGGGTTAATCTACAGTCAGATTTTCTACATGGTCTTAGAGGTAGATTTGTAGAGAATTTATAGAATTTCTACATGGTATCAGAGCCTAGTTTATCAGAGTTGTGAACAATATACAGAGAAGAGAATTCGAAGCTTGAATTTCGGGGTTATAGGTGCAAATCGAATTCATATCTTACTTCAACGATATGGGACATTATGTGACTAATTGCCCATTGAAGAAGTCCAAAAAGGGATCCTCGGAAGGATCAGAAGGTGAGGCATTAGCCTCTCAGCTCGAAATGGACTTCACCCTCATTGCATGCATGGTATCATTGATGATGGGTTGTGTTTGGTATCTTGACAGTGGAGCCTCATTCCACATGACTAGTGATAAAAGTTTATTCAGTGCCTTGGAGGAGAAAGACCTCAAGAGGCGCATAGAGATGGGTGACGACGAAAAGTATAGTGTTTCAGAGGGATCATGGAGCTCCCATCACCTTGACAAATGTAAAGTATGTGCCTGGATTGAAGAATAACTTGGTACTAGTCACGACGTTGGAGGACAAAGGCTACAATGTTGTCTTCAGTAAGGGAAAGGTTTTCTTTAGACACATCACCACGAAATAGGTGAAACAGATCGGTTCATGAGTTAAGAACTTGTATGCTCTTGAGGTTCAATATGCATGCAAATCCTTGAGGAGCAAGGAAAATGTTAAAGAATTGGTGGTTGAGAGGGAGAGTAAATTACCTCTCTCAATGTGCAGCCCCAGAAGAAGTCTCAGACAATTGTGGAGGAGCCACAGTTGGAGGTGGGCAGAGGGATCACATGCAGCCATACCTCGAGGTGTGAGGTGGGGCGACGTGAAGTGATAGTCCCAAGAAGGCTGAAATTGGGCAGGGTCCATTGAGAAGTTTTATCTCATGGATCGTACCTTGCTATGAGAGCCCAAACTACATAGTAGGGGGAGGAATCAGTGGGATTGATGCAGTCAGAGATCAAAGTGATAGAGGCTAGAGCAGTCAGATACTGAAGAGTATAGAGAAGGATTGACAATAGTGCATTAAGGCAGAGTCAGCAGAAAAGTTTTCAGTGGACAAAGGCAATAGCAATCAGAGAATTTCATGACAGATGCATCATACTGATTCAGGTTGGATGTTTTTTTTGTTTCTGAAGTTGTTGGAGAAACAACACTTGAGAGAAGTGTTGCATGCATATCATTCCAAAGGTTCACAATTGGGATCGAGTTGAATTCCTTTCTTTTTGAGAGGGAGTGTTGAAAATAGAAACAAGAAATGATAAAAATAGAATCCAGAATATTCCAATTTTAATTTGTCCTTGAATTAAAATTGTGAATTAAAATCGAGTTTAGTCTCACCAGATTCCTGGAAATAATTAATTAATTCATGATGGATTAATTAGTTGGAGAAATTCAAGTTAGAAGTCTTTCTGAAGTCATGCAAGATTTATCCCTTAAATTAAGGACATAAGCCTTAAATTAAGGAGATAAGATTGAGTTATATTTGTGTTGTAATTAGTGAACTCAGTTTACTGAGTTAAGTCCAGTTAAATTAGTTCCAAACTGTTTGAGGAACTAATTGTGAGTTATCAGTCAGTTGATGCATGCATGCACTCAACCAATGTACTCCAAATAACTAAAGATTCCCTCATCAGAAACTCATGCATGTCTATTCTGAGAAAGACCCAGTTGATATTAAAGACAAGGACAGTGTACTATCAATTGCATGTGTTTTCCTATAAACTAAACTCGTGCATGCAGAAGGAATTAAGGCTCGTTGAGGATTGCACAGTTCTGACAATGTGTAATAGCAGTGTTCCACTTGGTGAGGTGATAATCATCCACTAGGAATAGCGCAAGGAAATAGGAGCTTGGAGGGCAGAAGAGAAGGCTTGTGAGAAGCCAGGATTGCTTGTGAGCATCTGTGAGGATTGTACTGAGAACTGGCTAGTTGTAAGAGGTAAGGCTTTGTATAATTCCTATGTGTTTCCACCTTGTATGATAATATAGATAGTGAGGTTTTTAGTGGAGGCTTTCCCCAAAGTATTTTCATGTGTATTGTGCATTGATTCTTCTTCTTCTGGTTATATGTGTTCAACTCGATTTTGCTCAATATTTAAGCTTCCACAAATTGGTAGTAGAAGTAGGTTATAGTATTTTGCTTTGGTTATATTGCATTATTAGGTTAATCTACAATCAGATTTTATACATGGTCTTAGAGGTAGGTTTGTATAGAATTTTCAGAATCTCTACAAAATCAATAAGATATCATGGAATTATGGCACATATTGTGGAACTCCAATGATTGAGAAAATCTAGGATTGTGTTCCCTCCCATTTAATGTAGATTCCTAGTATTGGGGACCAAATCCACTAATCAAGGGATTTTGGTGGGGAAAGATTCCTCCATTCATGGACAATGATTCCTAATCATTTTGTATAAGTAACAAGTCAAATTTTCCTTTAGCTATAGATTTTCCATTAGTGTTAATGTGGAGAGAGCTTGTATTTTTACAACTCCATTGTATTTTTTTGCAAGGATGTAATTCTATTAATGAAAATAATGAAGATTGATGTCATGTTCATCTTCTAAATCTCATTCTCCTCCATAGGTCTCTGAGTTTCCTTGGGCTTGGGCATCCCAGGATCCTCAGAGCCCTTTTATATCATTTTCTTTCCTTCTTTTCACTTCTTATTTACATGCATTTCTTGTTTTTATTTCTTTATATTTCTGCGTTTAGTATTAATGATTTATTGTTGTAGGATTGAGTTAAATGGTTGATGCAAGTTCTTTTACAAGATCACAAGAATTATTTCATCCTTGGAAAAGCTTTGGAAGTTCATAGTAATCATTGAACTGCTTGGATTAGTCTTCTTATTCCCAAATCTAGATTTTTGGAACTCCTTTGTGGTAAAGAACGGAAAAATTATTCTATTTTTTAGAGCATGTTAACGAGCTTCAATGGAGTTCATTCCACTTTAATTATATCACAAAAACATTATAGTTCAGAAAAAAATTACCCCATTGCATTTGCACTTGATTAGGTTAGGCATTTTTTAGATTTACTAGCTCACTAGTTCTTGAATTTCTAGATTTTCGACTAGTAATTTTTTTTTCTATTTTTTGCGTGGGCTAACAAAGGTCTTTTAGAGTGATATCACTTCGAATGGGAACCTAAGACATCCTAGTTAATAAAAAAAAATTTCCATCCAATTTGGATTTGGTTTGCTTGGCCATTTGAGTAATTATAGTAAATATGTAGATCTTGTAATAAAATCACTGTAGTATCCTGTAAGAAAGCCTATTTTGAGCCAGAATTGAGAAAAATAATCATTGAAGTTGGGCTTAGGCCTCTACTTGAACTCCATGTGATCAAGACCATATTAAACCTCTTTCTCCACACTTTGGTCAGCATTTTTCTAGTTTTCAAGGGTAGGATTTGATTTCCATTTCCTCTATCTTCAGTCTTATATTAGATCTCATCAATGTTTTATATCAATCTACAAAATTTTCCTCATGCATGAAGTAGATAGCTAGCTCATGAAATTTTGTTTCCTTTAAATAATTGAAATTCTTCTTGTTTGCATGATTTTTGGGTAAAATTCAATGTTTGATGCAGTGCACGTGTTTTAGGAGTACAGAGATATTTCATAGTCAACAACCTCATCCCAACTCCATCCACCTATGGTCCTCACTTCATTTCACTAAACCCTCACCAATTTCATCATTTCAGAAGTAAACTTCTCCAAGATTTTTGAGAAAATCTAGCAATCTCCCAACTTTGGTTTTGACTTTTGAAGTGGTCCTAGGCACTCTCTTGCCTCATTCCATCCCCCAACCACCTTCCCTAAGATTTCCATCAGCTTCAACATCCATCCTTTTGCTCTCTATTGTATCTTGTAGGTTTTCAGGGGATCCTGTAGGTTTCTAGGGGATCCAGTAGCAAATCATGTAACATCCTGCAAGAAATCTCGTTTTGAGGTTGAATTGAGGAAAAATCCTCTAGGGAGCTAGCAAAGGGTCCCTGCTTGTCTCCCAAGCCTTCTAATCATTCACCATCATATCCAAGCCACCTCCCACATCACCAAAAGAGATTAGCTTTCACACTCTCTCATGAAAAAAAGACAAAAAGAAAAACAGATTTATTTTATTCATTTACATGCACAATAGTAGAAGGTTTGAGTCTACATTCTTAGGACAATAGGATTGCATACATGGTAAGTTAGCATTCTTTTGAAGCAAAGCCTCTTAGCAGTTAGTTAGAAAACGGTGTGTTTTAGCATTTGATTTTAGTCTCTTTCCTTGCACTTTATTTCTTGCAATAGGTTAAGGTTTCCATTTCAAGCATTTCGTTAGATTAGGATTTGGTTTCAGTAGATGCACTCCATTACATCATGACTACAAAATAAGGACACATTATATGATACACATATAGTTCCGATACCTCTTAAGTTTGTACGAACCCCGGGTTGATAGTTAAACTCGATAGCCTTGGGAGTTGCAGCATTCTTGTTGCAATACCAAGGATCATCACTTTTTGGCGCCGTTTCCGGGGAGGTGTCAAAGTATTCATTGTTTTATTCCCTAGTTGATTCATTTCTTTTTACATTTTGCAAAATCAAAAAAATAATTTCATTAGGCATATTTCATCTCAAAAATAGAAAAGTGCATTGCATTAATGTTTTCATTCAATCATAAAAACCAAAAACAAAAATCTCCAATACCAACGCACCCCCCCATTTGATCACGTGGTGCAGTAAGAGCCACATCACCATTCACTTTTGCAAGTAGAAGAAGAAGACAGAAAAGAATGTAGAAGAAATGGATGGATATGATGACAGTGAGGAAGATCCTCTTAGATTTCTCATTCAAGATATTGATGTTAATGTGCACATGAAGAACATCCCTCCATGTTTTCTTCCAAAATTTCATGGTCTAAGGTAAGAGAATCTGGAAACGTTTCACTTTGAATTTGAAACTGTTTGTATACCTTATGGTTACTTATTAAAAACTCAAAAAATGAGATTTTTTTTGGAAACATTGAAGGATAGAGCTCTTAAATGGTTCATGAGTTTAGGGACTAATTCAATAAGATCATGGGATGATATGCAAAAGATATTTATAGAAAAATATAAAGATCATGATATTAAAGAAGAAATATTTAGAATGAGTCAAAGAGAAGATTAGGGTTTAGAGGATCTAATAGAGAGGTTCATGTATAATGTTAAGAGGGAAAAACAACATTATTTAGGATCTGACACACTAAAAACCCTCTTACTTTGATCCAAAATGGATCTAGTTTTGCCTATAGATCAAAATATTCAAATGTAGATGAAAGTAGGATCAAGTCGAGATGCTCGCCGATACGATTCCAACAGTGCAAACAGCACATAAATCCAACTTTGGATGAAGAAGTTAAAGCCAGTCAAAGTTTTTGGTAAATTAGGGAAAAAAGTCAAAAATTTAAGGTCAATAATCAATGGTCAATGGTCAACAGGATGATGTCAGCAGGACATATTTCATCTCGGGAATACACCACTTGTCCTGGATGATGTCAATAGAGGAGGTGACGTGTCACAGTGTGATTGGTTGATATGGGCCAATCCAGTGCTAACACGTGGCAACCCAGATTTTGCCCAATGTGGCCTTATTTCCAAAATTTTGGGGATCAGGGCGGATCAAACCCTTGACCTCCCGGAACGAATAAGCTTTCACCAGAGGACCACACTAGGAGGATGGCCGGAAAAACGTCGGACAGTCGGGGTCAACCCTACAACCGCCGAACCTTTGGATAGATTAATTATTATATAGTCTGAAACCTTAAATTATATCACCACCCATATACCATATACAATGTAATACATAACCAACGATGGAAGGTAGGGTAGGGGTTTCGAACCTCTGACCCGCAAAATTCATATATATGCAAGTGCCTTCACACACATACGATAACCAATATGCTAAGGGCGAGGCTTGGTAAACCAAGTGCTTATAAATTTATTTAAATTATTACAGGTGTCCAATAGTCAAACCACCAATGCATAGACCGAGGCAATTTTGTGCAGGCAAAGGTAGTTTTGTGCAGACAGAAGCGGTTTTGTAGAAGGAAAACGTGGTTTTTCTCATTCCAGGGGGTCTGGAGGTCATAGTGGCCAAATGTGGGCAAGTTTATACTTGTTTGACTCGATATTTTGAGCTGAATGTGATGATGAGGTCCATTTCCTCATTTGAGTCTCTATTTTTGAGCTTATACCTGTAAGATCATTTTGAAGACAAAATAAAGTGGTCAGCACTAGAAGCTAAAAGACCAGGAGACGTAGCCAGGAAGTCTGGTGAACTCCTTTATTAAATTTTGTTGTGTTGATGTGATTGAATGTGTCTTTAACTGCTTATATGTTTATGTTATTTGCAACCTTTGCGATCCATTGCACTAAGTAACATAAGCAACTTCACATAAAGTCTATAATACCTTTTTCATTAACGGATCAGTTGATATTAGAGCAGCAAGGTTTTTAAGGTTTGACAAGATTGTGTGAAGATTTTATTGATTACTAGGTTAAGAGTCGAACGAGGTGAAGGTGAACTTGTTGAGGTGAATCCAGAGATTGGAAGGGTCTTTTCACAAAGAAGGATGGCAGATGAAACCCCACTTGGGTCAGAATCTCAATTTCTGGATAGTTTCATGATGATACATGCAATGGTGGAAGAGATGTATCGTGAGTTTAAGAAGAACAAATATGAAGGAACTTCATCGCCTAAAGACCAAGAATATAAGGCAAAGGGAGAAATTCTTCCTCCACCATCTCCTCCATCATCACCATCATCGTCATCATCATCCTCTTCTTCTCATAAATCTAGTCCTAAGAAGAAAAAGAAGAAATCCTCTTTGATCAAATTAGATGTAAAATTTGATTTGCCAATTTATGATGGAGAACTTAACACTGAAAAGCTTGATAATTGTATAAGAAAAATTGAAGTGTATTGCAGGGTGCAAAAAGTTGTTTCAGAAAGGAAGTAGATCCAGCTTGCTAGCCTTCGACTTGGAGGAACCGCACTTGTATGGTGGGAAGGAAAGACACAAGCAGATCTCAAAAAGCATGGTAAAATTATTTCAACTTGGAATGAATTTGTTTCTGCTATTAAAAAGCAATTTTTAATGCCTGCATTAATTTTAGCCCCTTTTAGAAAAATAAGGGCCTAATTTGTTTCTCTGCAAATTAATGCAATGAGCTTACTCAAAGTGTTCAAAGTTATACTCAAGAATTCTGTAAGAGAGCTTTAACATTAGGCATATCATTGCACTCACCAAAGACAATTTTGAAATACATAGGTGGTCTTCGTAGTTATTTGAGGCATACCATACTTATGTTTAGTCCAACTAGCTTAGATGGTGTATAGGTCCAAGCAACTCATCTAGAAGCTAGAGGCAAAAATGTAACCCATGATGTTGGGAAATCATCCAAACCTATTGAATGCAAGAATAAAGACAAGAAGAAACTTAAATGGAAAGAGAAGAAAACAAACACTGTTTAGAAAGATAAACCTTCATGCACTCATTGTAAGAAGGTAGGTGACTATGAGGTACACTACTGGTCATTGCATCTAGAATTGAAGCCTAAGAAGTTTGGGAGTAAGGAGTGGAAGAATGTTGCTGCTATTCAAAAAGACTCAGGATAAGATTCAGGGGATGAGACAATGGTTATAGTTATAGGTATAAAAGGTAAAGATTCTAAAGCATCTACAAGTACTTCTTTGTATTCTGTTGATAATGATAATGATGAGAGGAAACGAAATGAGCTATTTCACATTAGAGTCATTTCCAAGCATACTAAAATTGATACTTTATTTGATAGTGGGTCACAAGTTAAGTTGATTTCTGAAGCAATTGTAAAGAAGTTGGGTCTAGAAACAAAATAAAAAGCCATATCCATTAGGTTGGATGTGTGATAAAACTAAGCTACAAATTACGAAACAATTTAAACTTCGTTTTGCTATTGGGTCAAAGTTTATAGATGAGGTTCAGTTAGACATAGTCCCATTGGAAATATGTGGAATTGTATTAGGAAGTCCATACTTGTACGATAGAAATTCTATCTTCTATCAAATTGAAAATAAGTATCAACTCACTAAGGATGGAATTGAATATATTGTAAGGACTCATAAACTCAAAGATAATTTCTCTCCCATAAATTTAGGACAGATGAAAAGAATTGTAAATCCAAGTAAGAAAATTTTACTTATGATTGTAAAAGCAAAGGATATTGATAAATATGATGCTTTCCAAGGCTGTAATCCTAAACAAAAAGTAGATCTAGTTAAAGTTGTTTCTGATTATGATATTCTGTTTCGAGAGCCTAAAGGGCTTCCACCCAAGTGAGAGATAAAACATGAGATTTATTTGCAGCAAGATGCTTCACTACCTAACATTGGAATGTACAAGTTATTAGCTCTAGAGAATGCATATATAAAGAAGAAAGTAGAAGAGTTGCTCGATCAAGGGTTTATTCAACCAAGCACATCATTGTGCGGATCACCTATTATGTTAGTGTGAAAGAAAGACGGTTCCTAGAGAATGTGCATTGATTTTAGAGCATTAAATAAAATCACAATAAAGAATCGTTATCATCTTCCTCGTATTTATGATTTGTTAGATCAGTTAAAAGATGTAGTTTAATTCTCTAAATTAGACTTGCAAGGTGGCTACCATCAGACCAGAGTTGCAGAACATGATGTATGGAAGACTACTTTCAAAACAAAGCAAGGACTCTATGAATGGATGGTTATGCCTTTGGCTTAACTAGTGCTCCAGCTACATTCATGTGAGTCATGAATGATGTATTTAGACCATTCATTGATGAATTTGTAATAGTCTATTTAGATGATATTCTTGTTTTTAGTAGAACATGGGATGAACTTGTAAAGCATGTAAAGCAGGCTTTAGATGTTTTGAGAAGAGAAAATCTCTATTTAAAATTATCAAAATATGAATTTGGCAGAACATCTTTGAATCATTTGGGTTATATTGTAGGGGGTGGTAAATTGAAGATAGATCCCTCTAAGGTCGAAGTCATTGTAAATTGGCCTAAGCCCAATACTACTACAGAATTTAGAAGTTTCTTAGGGGTAGCACAATATTGGAGAAAGTTTATTGCTAACTTTTCTTTGATTGCAGCTCCTTTACATGCTTTGACAAGTGTGAAATATGTGTTTTAGTGGGGAGGCAATCAACAGAAAGCCTTCGACACATTGAAAGAAAGGATCAGTACAACGCCAGTACTAGCACTACTAGATCTTCAACATCCATTTGAGATCGAGACAGATGCAAGTGAATATGCCATGGGGGTAGTGTTGATGTAGCACAAAAAGCCTATATGCTTTTATTCAGAGACATTCACATCAACAATAGTTAACTATCCTACATATTAAGGAATTATATGCATTAATTCAGAGTGTTAGAAAGTGGAAACATTACATAATGGGTAAAGAAAGAATCATACACACAGATCATCAACCACTTCAATATTTACACTCACAAACTAAATTGCAACAATAAAGACACTACCGGTGGATGGATTTTCTACAGAAAGTTCATCCTGTTATCAATTATTAGAAAGGCATGCATAATAAGGTTGCATACAAGTTATCAAGGCCAATTATAAATGCATCGACAATACTTAATCATAATTCAGTAATTCATGAAAGTTACATTGAACAATATGCTCAAGACACATATTTTAAGGATGTATATGCAACTTTAATTCATGGAAAGCAGGTAGAAGAATTGGATTATTTCATAAAGGACAAACACTTATATCATTTGGGAAAGTTATGAATTCCGCAAACTAAAAGAGTTCATATAATTCGAGAAGTACATACTTCTCTCATATCAGGTCATTTTGGTGTAAGTAAAACGGTTGCACAATTACAAAGATTCTGTTATTGGCCATGAATGAATGAGACATTTTCTAGATATATTAAAGGATGTACTATGTGTGCTACAAGAAATCCAAGTAATATAAAATTAGGCTTGTATACTCCACTTCCAATTCCTTCTCGTCCTTGGGAAAGTGTTTACATGAATTTGGTTGGGGGATTGCCAAGGTCTAGAAAGAGTCATGATTATTTCTATGTAGTTGTGGATAGGTTTAGTAAGATGTGTATTTGGACACCATGTAATAAACAGGTCACAGCTAAACAAATTGTAAAGTTGTTCTTTCAAATTGTATGGGTTCATTTTGGGTTACCCACCTCTATTGTATCTGATCGAGATTCTCGATTTGTCGGGAAATTTTGGACAAGTCTATGGGAGTTAATGGACACAAATTTAAGGAAGAGCATGACATTTCATTCGCAAATAGATGGTCAGACAAAAGTGGTCAACATGATAGTGATACAATTGCTTCGAGGATATTGCAGCAAGCATCCCAAACTTTGGGATGACCATTTGTGTTATGTGCAACATGCTTACAACCATGCAAAACATTCTTCTACTCAGAGATCTCCTTTTGAGACTTGTTTTGGTTTTATACCAAAGTCTCCCTTAGATTTTGTCTTTGGTAAAGACATAGCAGTTGATGGACACAGTGATGTGGACAAAGCAACCAAGTTCATTGAACAAATCTAGGAAATTCACTAGGCAGTATAGGAACAGTTGGAAAGAAGCCGAGCAAAGTATAAGGCGTGACATGAGAAGCATCGAGTTGAGCATAGTTTCCAAGTTGGTGATCAAGTATGGTTGTACATCAACAAAGAAAGAATACAAGGGGAAGGTAAGAAGTTGAAATCAATTAGATATGGTCCTTTCAAAATACTTGACAAAATTGGTGAAAATGCTTTCTACCTAGATCTACCAGCTTATATGCAAATCTATTCCATCATAAATGTTAAAAACTCATGATTGTATGAGCCTTCATTGATTGAAGATCCTGAAGAGCAAGGTCAGTTACCATCCATTGAAGATCTTTGCCTAAGTATCTCAATGATCTATAGGAGGACATAGTTTTTGAAAGGAGGATAAGGACTTCGCGACGACGAAATGTTGAATATCTTTGAGTGGGACTCAAAGGTACAAATCCAAGTAAAGCACGATGGATAGAGATTGGAAAAGTGAAGGAATTTTATCCTCACTTACTCGATAGCTAAAACCAACTTTTGGTGGTCCAAAAGCTTCTAATGGGGAGGAGTGATCCAAAATGGATCCAGTTTTTCCTCTAGATCAAAGTCTTCAAATGTAGATGAAAGTAGGATCAAGTCAAAGTGCTCGTTGATACAATTCCAACAGTACGAACAACGCATATATCTGAGTCTGGATGAAGAAGTTAAAGCTACTCAAAGGTTTTGGTAAATTAGGGCAAAAAGTCAAAAAGTCAAGGCCAACAATCAATGATCAACGGTCAATAGGATGATTTCAGCAGGACACATGTCATATTGGGAATACACAACTTGTCCTAGATGATATCAGTAGAGGAGGTGATGTGTTGCAGTGTGATTGGTTGATATGGGCTAATTCGGTGCTGACACGTCACAGCCTAGATTTTGCCCAATGTGGCCTTATTTCCAAAATTTTGGGGATCAGGGAGGATTGAACCATTGATCCCCCAGAATGGCTAAGTTTTTACCGGAGGACCGCACCAGATGGGCTATGATAGGTCTTGTTATCAGATTTGATAATGTTGTATTTATTGTATTGCGGGAGGATGGTCAGAAAAAGGTTGAACGGTCGGGGTCAACTCCACGACTGTCGGACCTTTGGATAGATTAATTATTATATAGTCCAAAACCTTAACTTATATCACCACCCATAGACCATATACAATGTAATACATAACCAATGGTGGAACATAGGGCGAGGGCTTCGAACCTCCGACACACCAAAATCATATATATGCAAATGCCTTCACACACATCTGATAACCAATATGCCAAGGGTGGGGCTTGGCAAACCAAGCACCCATAAATTTATTTAAATTATTGCAAGTGCCGAACAGTCAAAACACCAGCATGCAGACCGAGGCAGTTTTGTGCAGGTAGAGGCAGTTTTGTGCAGACAGAAGCAGTTTTGTAGAAGTAAGAGGTGGCTTTGCTCATTCCAGGGGGTCTAGAGGTCATAGTGGCTGAATGTGGGCAACTTTATACTCGTTTGACTTTAAATTTCGAGCTGAATGCGATGGTGATGTCCATTTTCTCATTTGAGTCTCTGTTTTTGAGCTTATACCTGTAAAATCATTTTGAAGACAAAATAAAGTAGTCGACACTGGAAGCTAAAGGACCAGGAGACGTAGCTAGGAATTCTGGCAAACTCCTTTATTAGATTTTGTTGTGTTGATGTGATTGAATGTGTCTTTAATTGCTTATGTGTTTATGTTATTTGCAACCTTTTCAATCCATTACACTAAGTAACATAAGAAACTTCACATAAAGTCTGTAATACCTTTTTCATTAACGGATCTTACTTAGAGCAATTAGGGATGAATGGATTGATCTCCTTAATCTCATGAGTAGAGGTGATGTATGTCAATTATCATTTGAGGAAATTTGTAAAACATGCAAACACATATCAAGAGGAAAAGAAAGAGTAGGTAAATAAGCATAAAGATCAGTAGTCAAGCTAAACTTGGAAATTTGTTTGGTGATTTTAAAATAGAAATTCTTAGCAATCTAACAAAACAAGTAGAAATGTTAAGAATGAAAGATGAAGGAAAAGAAAATGTTGATATTTCTGTTACAAAATCACATGATGTTAAACATTGTCTATCATTACCAAGGTTGAAGGAAGTTTACCAAGAGGATAATGGAACAAGTCAATTTCCAATGCAACTATGTTATGTAGCTCTAAGAGGACCATGGCAGCCTATTCAGCCTGATATGATGCAAGAGCCTAAATCACAATTTCAAGCTTATGCACATCCACCTCAAAGTAATTGGAACACACTCTTTCCTCGGCAACATTGGCCATCTCAACCCAAAAACCAATCTTGGCAACAAGGTTGAAAAGGAACTTATGGGAGCCATCCATAATATCCTCAGTATCTTCCTCAATATCCTCCATAGCAAAATCCATGTTATCCTTACCATTCACCTCCACCACAACCACAACCCCATCGACATCCATCTCAAATATACACTCCCACTCAACTACCTGTGCCACCATTTCCAAACCCACACATTGAAGTAGATCATCCCACTTACAATGCTGAGGTACAACACTTCCAAACATCTCCTCCTGAGCTCAATGTTATTCACCATAGCTCAGGAAGAGTTTTGAAAAAAAGAGATTCTCTTGATATCAGTGAAGGACCACATACAGAAGAAGATGATTCAAATGAGAAGACCACAAAATCATGGGTTTCATTTGATGAAGAGCAGACATCAAAATCATAGATTGAAAGAGCTCCCTCATGTATTTAAGAGAACAATCAACGAAAATAAGAAGATTTAAAGTTCATGATAGAAGAAGACATGAAGAATGATCCAGATAAGCAAGAAAACCAAGGACATCAAAGTTATATTGAGGTTTGGTTCAAGGAAATCAATAAGATGGAGCATCACTCTCTTATTCAACTATGATTGATCCTTTCAAAGTCAAATCATTTGGTTTCTTTAATTTAGGTACATGTCAAAACATACATTTCAAGCCTACACATCATTTTTTTTGTCATCTTGATGTGCACATGGCTCCATTGGAAGTATTATTATACTTGAAAGTGATTTTATTTTTCAATTTGGGTAGGGTAGAAAAAAAAAATTGAAAATAAGAAAGAAAAAGTCTCAGGTGAAAACCTGCTTGGAGGCACCTCATATTGGCTCATTGATTGAAAACCTCCATGAGGTGGTCAATGGGTTGGAAAAAAGAAAAGAAAGAGAAAAAAGGAAAAGATCCTAGGTGAAAACCTCCTTTGAGGCGCCTGGGCAGACCTACTAGTTGAAAACCTCATTGAGGTGGCTAGTAGGCAAGAAGAAAAAAATAAAAGAGAAAAAATAAAATAAATCCTTGTTCCATGCATCTCTTTGATGAATGCATGTACTCTCCAACATCTACAAGCAACAAGGACAAGTTGGTACCAAAAGGAAAATTGGTCAAGCCTAGTCAAAAGAAGCCAAATTTTGACTTTCTCCTTCTTTGCTCAAATGCTCCAACAAGGCCAAGCCCATGCCAATCCATCAATCTCATCTATTTTCACCATCCACCCATCATTCTAAAGCTTCTACCATTCAATTTGCTTATTTTCCTAAAATCTAAAGGATGTTATGTTTTACTACAAGATACAAAAATACATAGAGTAGAAATTTATTTTTGCCATAACTTTAAAACCATGAATCCATTTGCCAAGATGTTTGAAGGGGAGATGCATATGGACGATGGTAACATGCTCAAGAAATTTCAACAAATTCTAGTGCACAGTTTTCGAGAATTCAACATCCATCACCTACATCCATTTTTGCATTTTCTCGATATCTATGCATCCATTTAAAAAGTTGTTTCATGGGGAGATGCATATGAATGATGGTAACATGTCTAAGCAATTTAAGCAAATTCTAGTGCACGGTTGCCAATAAATTTGCCTCCATCACCTTCATCCATTTTTAGATTTTGTCAAGATCTCTGCATCCATTGATTGTTTGGGAGATATGTACAAAACAAGTCGTTGTCCTCAAAACTTACATGATTCCCTGAGATCCTACAGGATACAAAACAACACCTATAGGATTGGCAGTGAGCAAGTTTAAAAGGGAAAAATAGAGGTTGGCTTCATCAAGCAGTGTTAAGGAGGTTGACTCTACATTTTCCCACATTTTTCCAAGTGAAAGGAACATAGAAAACCCTTCTAGTTTGTTGAAAGTGATTGCAACATAAGGGAATTGCATACACAAATTTTTAAATTTGGTATCAGACATATACAAACCTTCATCCATCAGAGAAAAATGATAGGGGGAACCCATCAACATAGTGAGGATTCGTCAACACCATCATGTACTAGAGATATTCAAAAGGCACAACTGGATGGGTTTATTTGAAAAATTGAGGGGATATGATGATGAAGTAACTAGAGATTTGTAGTCAGCTTTAGCATGGAGATCCAAAGGTCAAAGAAATTCCTCCAGATCTCAGCAGTAGCATCAGGATCATCAACATCACCATCCAACACCTACACATCAAGATCAACTCAACCGCAACATGCATGTCTCTCCATAACCATTAGGTAGGTACAGGTATGCAATATCATTGACCTCTTCTATTGAGCATATTATAGTTAAAAATCTATTGGCAATGCAGGCAAGATGAGGTTTTATAAGCTAAGGATGTGTCAGCAGTCTCAACTTCCTTCAACTAGTTAATTGCAGCTCACCCCTTCACTCATGCCATGTTGAAAAGTCAAATTATGAAGGTTGATGATTTCAAGGAATGAGGACAGCAGTTAAATGGAGAAATTTTTGCATAGGCCAAGTCACCACAACACTCCAAGCCATCCCTCCACTTCATATTCACTCTCTATTCACCATTCATCCATCCCATTTAATTCTTGAAAACAAAATAGCATCCGCTCCATTTTCACAAACCTACACTACTCCCTTTGAGCCCTAGCATCATCATCAAATCCCTCTTCATCATTTCTCATCACTCCTATATAGTTATAAGACCCGTAAAGTGGAGGAATAACTACTCCAGGAAGGTAGAATGTTGCTACAAGAAGGAAGAAATGCAAAAATTATGCTAAACCGCAAAATGGCAAAGCTTAAGAGAGACCTAATCAAACAGAGAACTCCAAGGCCATTAGGCAGTCATCTAGGCCATAAGAGAAAAGAAGAAGGCAACAAAAGGAAATGAGGCATTCACCATCAAAACAAAACTCAAATTGCAATGATGAAAAGATGTTTTCCAAGAGGTCTCCAGTCCCTTTCTAGATTTTTTCCAAGGCCTAAAAATGGGAAAGAGGCATGGGAGTCAAGTTGAGAGCCTATCCTAGGCTCGGAAAACATTTATGCTCGAAAAGGCTTTCCTGTAGTTTTAACAGGGTTTCCTGTAATTTTGACAGGAATTACTACCGAATGTCCTAGTTCTCATTTAAATGCATTTTGAAGGTGTTAGAGGTGTCCAAATGGCAGAACAAGGTAGCAGAAGGTTTATAAGGATGTGGAAGACCTTACCAAACTAAAAAATATTCAACAACCCATCTTGAATAAGGGGAAGAAGGCAAGATAATGGTCTCAAGAAGCAATGATTTTTCTTTGCACAAAGATGTTTTTGGGCTTATCCTTGTAGAACTTACAGCCAAGATTCGTAATGCACAAGAGAGAAGCCACCAAGGCCATGGATGAGGCACAATGAGGTCACTAAGTTGCTCAGAGGATGAGCAACATTTTCAATAGGGGGGGTATAATGAGCCTCTAAATTAGACATAAATTAAGGCCCATGCCTCTAAATTAAACATAAATTAAGGCCTATGACCATCCTTCTGCACATTAAACCTCTCTTTCTGCATTAGATAATGTATTTCTAACTTTAATATATTCATTAGGAAGGTTTATGAATAATTGGATATTTGTGCCTAATATTATTTATTTTTGTGAAATATTATGAGAATATTGGGGAGATTATGAAGATTTGTAGGAGGAGATAATTTAGGGACTTTCTACCTACTACAAGAGGATTAATAATAAATAATAAATCAACAATATATCATGGAATTATGCCACACATTTTGGAACTCCAATGATTGGAAAAATCTCGGAATGTGTTCCCTACCCTTTAATGCAGATTCCTAGTATTGGGGACCAGATCCACTAATCAAGGGATTTTGGTGGGGAAAGATTCCTCCATTCATGGGGAATAATTCCTAATCATTTTGTATAAGTACCAAGTCAAATTTTCCTCTAGATATAGATTTTACATTAGTGTTATTGTGGATGGAGCTTGTATTTTCGCAGCTCCATTATAGTTTCTTGTAAGGATGTAATTCTATTGATGAAAATAATGAAGATTGGTCTCATGTTTAGCTTCTAAATATTGTTATCCTCCATAGGTCTCTGAGTTTCCTTGGGCTTGGCCATCCCAAGAGCCTCAGAGCCCTTTTGTTTCATTTTCTTTCCTTCTTTTCACTTCTTATTCACATGCATCTCTTGTTTTTATTTTTTTCTATTTCTGTATTTAGTATTAATGATTTCTTGTTGTAGGATTGAGTTAAATAGTTGATGTAAGTTCTTTTATAGAATCACAAGCATTATTTCATCCTTGGGAAATATTTGGAAGTTCATAGTAATCATTGAGCTGCTTGGATTAGTCTTCTTATTGCCAAATCTAGATTTATGGAACTCCTTTGTGGCAAAAAAGAGTAAATTTATGCTATTTTTAGAGCATGCTAACGAGCTTCAATCGAGTTGGTTCCACTTGAACTATATCAAAAAAACATTCTAGTTCATAACAAAAATTACCCCATTGCATTTTCACTTGATTAGGTTAGGCATTTTCAGATTTACTAGCTCACTAGTTCTCGAATTCTAGATTTTCAACGAGTAATGTTTTTCTTTTTTTTTTTGCGTGGGTTAACAGAGGTCTTTTGGAATAATTCCACTTGGAATAGGGACCTAAGAAATCCTAGTTAATAAAAAAAAATTATCCCATCCAATTTGGATTTTATTTTCTTTGTCATTCAATGAATTATAGTAAATATGTACAACTTGTAGTAAATCGTTGTAGCATCCTGTAGGAAAGCCTGTTTTGAGCCCAAATTAAGAAAAATCATCATTAAAGATGGGCTTAGGCCTCTAGTTTACCTCCATGCCATCAAGACCATTTTAACCCTCTTGCTCCACACTTAGGTCAGCATTTTGCTAGTTTTCAAGGGTAGGATTTGATTTCTGTTTCTTCTATCTTCAGTCTTACATTAGATCTCATCAATATTTTATGTCATTCTACAAATATTTCTTCATGCATGAAGTAGACAACTAGCTCATGAAAATATGTTTCCTTTAGATAATTGAAATTCTTCTTGTTTGCATGAATTTTGGGTAAATGTCAATTTTTGATGTAGAGCAGGTGTTTCAGGAGTATAGAGAGATTTCATAGTCAGCAACCTCATCCCAACTCCATCCACCCATGGTCCTCACTTTCTTTCACTAAACCCTAACCAATTTCATCATTTCACAAAGAAAATTCTCCAAGTTTTTTGAGAAATTTTAACCATATCCCAACTTTGATTTTGAGTTCTGAAGTGGGCCTAGGCACTCCCTTGCCTCATTCCATCCAACATCCATCCTTTTGCTCTCGGCTGTATCCTGCAGGTTTTAAGGGGATCCTGAAGGTTCCCAGGGGATCCTATAGAAAATCCTATAACATCCTATAGGAAATCCTGTTTTGAGGATGAATTGAGGAAAAATCTGCTAGTAAGCTAGGAAAGGGTCCCTACTTGTCTCCCAAGCCTTCTGACCATTCAACATCATCTCCAAGCCACCTGCCACATCACCAAAAGAGATTAGCTTTCACACTCTCACATGAAAAAAAAGACAAAATGAAAAACAAATTTATTTTATTCATTTACATGCACAATAGTAGAAGGTTTGATGTTTTGAATGTGCATGCTTAGGATAGTAGGATTGCATACATGTTAACTTAGCATTCTTTTGAAGAAAATCCTCTTAGCAGTTAGTTAGAAAATGGTGTGTTTTAGCATTTGATTTCAGTCTCTTTCCTTGTAATTTCTTTCTTGCAATAGGTTAAGGTTTTTATTTCGAGCATTCCATTAGTTTAGGATTTGATTTCAGTACATGCACTCCATTACATCGTGACTGCAAAGGAAAGACACATTGTATGCTACACATATAGTGCGATACCTCTTAAGTTTTATGAACCCTGGGTTGATAATTAAAGTCAGTAGCCTTGGGAGTTGCAACATTCTTGTTGAAATACCAAGGCTCATCAATAAGTTTCTAAAATTATTATGAAATGACACTGTATATTAGAATTAACTTATTTGTACTAAGTCAATACCCTCCTTATGGTACTTAAGTGTTCAATATGTACATTGAAGGAAGATATTAACTTATTTGTAATGAGTCAATATCCTCCTTATGGTACTTAAGTGTTCAATATTTACATTGAAGGAAGCTAAGATACTGCCATTTTGTCATATTGGTTTAGTAGGCACCCTATTGGGGAAGCTAGAGTTTAAATATTCTAGAGCCAGTTTGCAAAGTTCTTTGCTGAACACTGCACAATATTCCATCCCATGTCTGCTTCAAAGAAATAGAAAGTTATGTGGCCTTAATAAATTTGGGAGGAAACCCATCGAATTCAAGATTTGAGTTTTTTGAAATGAGAAATACGAGGCACTTTTTATGTTAAACTGGGTGAGGTACAATGGCAATTCAGTGGAGTCAACAAGTATTCAATTTACCACAAATCTAAAAAGAGGCAAAGCGATTATATCAAATTGGGATCATAGCGCAACACTCTTAAAAAATTTATCAAGTTTTAGTGTGCGTTACGAGGATCTTCGTTTGTTAAAGAATTTATATGCAGGTCTTGTAATTTGCGGGGAGAATACAAACACAACCCTTGTTGAAGAGATATGCACAGATAATAAAAGTGTAGTGTTATCAAGGGGTGAGTTTTTTTACAATATATGTGGGCGTGAGGACAATTTGAATGTTTGGAGATAATGTTGAGTGTTGCACCATATATTTCATGTACCGATAAGGCAGAGTATTGCGCTTGTTACATGTCATTTCTAGGCTTGAGTTTATAGCGCTAGCTACTAATCTTGATGATTATTTGATGTAGATTCATTTATCCAGCTACAACAAAGGTTTATCTCTTGCCCATCCAACTTGTTTCTGCATCCTTAACAACTTACAAGATTGGAAGCAATCAGGCACCATCTTCATGTAAGTATTATGGTGGTAGAGGTATTATTATTATAGGCTCACCAAATGAAGGGCCTTCAAAGTTAAAATGAAGAAGAAAAAATTGAATCTGCAAAAGATATGTTAAAAAGGCCACGCATAGAGGCTATATAAAAACTCACGGTCACAGCAAGTACCGCTTATTGCGAGAAGACTAGGGAACTTGTAATGGTTTTTTGCATACATTTGATTTAGCTCTTTAGCAATAGTAGATAAATTTCTTAAAGGTGTGGATGCCATAGGAAACAACCTCTCCAAAACTTGACCATGTCTCTAAACATCATTCCAACACTATATTAGAAACTAATAAGGTTTAAACAAAAAAAATAAACTATGAATTTCCACACTACCATGTATATTTTCTATTCTTAACAACAGATGTCAATTCGCATTATCATCTCCTCAATAGATTTAGAAGCGCAAAGATGACACATCCTAAGATAGAATGATTAATTAATGGTAGTTTAGAGCATTATCACACATCACCAACTATCCATACAAAGAGGAAAAAAGCCAAGTGTGTTTAATAGCCAAATAAGTAAAACGCTGAAAAGTATACCAACGAAGAAAAAAAATTGTCAAGCCATATCTTTTCCACGCCACATCTTCTCTTGTTAGAGTTTATTTGTAGTCAACCACCAATTTATAATGTAGCATGAACAAATAACACAAGAATACACAAAAATACACAAAATCTTCTCATGATAAGAATATTTACAAATAATTGACAAAAAGCCTTCCCATAAATCATGGTATACATGCGTATAATATGGGTAAGGAGATGTGTCATTTTCTTTTGTTCTATTTTTTTGTCAAACATTGAATGATGGATATCGAAAATGCTCAAATTATCCAAAAATATAGATAAGTCTACATTCTCTTGCCTACTCTGAAGCAGTAAAAGACAAAATACCATAAGTATTAACTACATGCAACACAATGATATTAAGATCCATAAAATCTCTACATAATTAAGTAAATTGTTACAATGTAACTGATTTGTAGAAGATAACATTTCTTATGTTTAATTTTTCTGATGGAACTTCATTTTTCATGTGTAGATCAAAATTAACCATTATATTAGAAAAGATAACTATCCAGTCCAATAATGAAAAGTATAAGAATATTGATAGGTATTGTTGGCATTATGTTTCTGGTATGGTTATATGTTACAGATATTGTACTTGATGGCAACACCCATAGCATGGCTCTCAATATGATGAGAATTAAAAAAAAAAAAAAGTTTATTTCATGTGGGAAAACTTACCTTTGGTCCATGGTAGTTAGTCCTTGGAATTTGAACCTATGGTTTTTGGACCAGGGTATCTCGATAGACGTGTTGATCCCTAGTATTGAGTTGATGGTAATGGTTTGTTATGGTTTTTGCCCACGGTATTGTTTTATTTTATTATTATTATTGAGCCCCATGATCCATGATTTGAGGAAGAGCTTGCCTATATAAAGCAAAGGAGATCATTTGGCTTAGGCATGCTTTTGGGTTGAATATCTTAAGATATGATATATTGGGTTATTGTTTCAAAAGCTCGATCTATATGAAAGTGAAGTGGAAAGCGAATCTGTGAAGGGTGATCTCTCGAGCATTGCAGCTGTGGAAGCGCAGGAGGCACCGCAGGAAGTCGCCGCAGGAGGCGCCGCAGGAGTCGCCACAGGAGGCGCCGCAGGAAGTCGCCACAGGAGTCGCCGCAGGAGGCACCGCAGGAAGTCGCCGCAGGAGGCGCTACAGGAAGTCGCCGCAGGAGTCACCGCAGGAGGCGCCGCAGGAGTCACCACAGGAGGTGCCGCAGGAGGCGCCGCAGGAAGTCGCCGCAGGAGGCGACGCAGGAAGGCGCCGCAGGAGTCGCCGCAGGAGGCGCCACAGGAGTCGCTGCAGGAAGTCGCCGCAAGAGTCGCCGCAGGAGGTGCCGCAGGAAGTCGCCGTAGGAGTCACTGCAGGAGACGCCGCAGGAGGCACCGCAGGAGACGCCGCAGGAGGCGCCACAGGAGGCGCCGCAGGAGATCTGGTTATCTAGGTGACTTACTGGTACTTGATGATCATTTGATATTTAT
>APFE031385399.1:13684-39991 GCA_000404065.3 Pinus taeda
AAAATCCCAACACGAACCTGCGGTAGAAGTTGGAAAGACATAGAATGCTGCAGAGCTCTGTTAGAGTGGTTGGAGATGGCCAATCTCGAATGACTTGGATCTTGGCTAGATCCACATGCACCCCCCATTCATCAATAATGTATCCCAGATACTGAACCTGGGTCATGCCAAAAGTGAATTTCTCCAAATTGGCACATAACTTGTGTTGCTGCAGTGTTTGGAGAACCTGTCAGATATGGTGGAGGTGCTCTTCCCAACTCTAACTGAAGATCAGGATGTCATCCAAGTATACCACTACAAATGAGTTGGTGAATGGCCGCAAGATGTCATCCAGTAGCCTCATGAAGGTTGCAGGAGCATTCGTAAAGCCGAAAGGCATAACCAAACATTCGATAAGGACCTCCTTGGCTTTGAAGGCAATCATCCACACATCATAAGGTTCGATTAGTACCTATTGATATCCTGAATTCAAATCGATCTTGCTGAAATATCTTGCACCCTTTAGTTGGTCCAAGAGGTCATCAATCCCTGGGATCAGGTACCTATTATGGACAGTGTTCTTGTTCAGCACCTGATAGTTAATACAGAGTCTCCAAGTCCCATCCTTATTTTGTACCAACACAATTGGGCTCCCAAAGAGTGATGAACTTGGACAGATGTGACCTTTCTGCAGCAGCTCTTGAATCAGCCTCTTGATTTCATCGTTCTCCAAAACAAAGTGCTGATAGATTGGTCCATTGGGCAACGACGCACTTGGGGTCAGATCGATGGACACTTGACCTGACAGTGCAGAGGAACCCCTACAAGGGAGGTGAAGATGTCCTCGTACTCCTCCACAACCTTGTCCATCTATAGTTGTCATGCGAAGGGGCCCTGTCTGGAGGTCGTGGCCACCGTCTTCTTATTTCCTTGAGGGTGTATCATTAGGAAAAAAAAATTCTTGGTTTTGGAAATGAGTTTACTGCATTGTTTTGCAATAACCAAAGAGATGGTGGTAGGCGGTGATACCTTTGGTATCCTATATAAATGATTTCCCAAAGTAAAATAACAACACGAGGCCTTGATTCACACACAGCATATTGCTTCCACAAGTATGGTTGGCCTACTAATACATCACAAACATCAAGGGGCAATGTCACAGAATACCTCCTCCATGAAGGACTTGATGTTGTATGGAAGGCGACATTGTTGGGTCATGTGAAGATCTCATCCTTGGTGAAGCCACCCGATGGTGTACAGGTGTGGATGTGCTGTGGTCGGTAAGCCTAGCCGCTTCATGACCTCTACCAAAATGAGGCTCTTTTGTCTCCCGCTGTCGACAATGAACTATAGCGGGGGTCCCTTTACCCACATATAGGAGTGGAAGAGGCGCTCCTCCTCCTTTGGATCTTTGGGTTCCTCCTTTCGGATCTTCGTGGTGGCAACGATGGCATTGGGCTCCACATCAATAATCTTCTTTCCTTTGTCATTCTACTTGTTAGGTTCTAACTCAGAGTCAGAAAATGCATCTGATTCTGAAACCTTTAGCTCAGCCACTGGTGACTGCTTGTCCCGACACTCACTTGTGTTGTGAGTGGAGCTCTTATGGAACTCACCACTTTCCCTTGTCCTTTTTGGGCTTCACGACACTATTCTTTGCTTGCAGCTTTGGCGGGTTGTCTTGGGCTGCCCACCTTGGCTTTTTCCTTTGTTCTGCAGTTTGGGGGCACCTTTCCCTTACTTCGGATTCGCAGATAAACTTTTGCTCGATCTTGACGGCATATCGGTATGTTGTGCTGAGGAAGGAGATGTTTAGGAATTCTATTTCGTCCTGGATGTACTTGTGCATGCAGCCACAGTATTTGAGTACCAAATGCTGCTCTGAATCCTTTATACCCAACCTTGTGTGAAGGGTATGGAAAATATTGGTAAACTCTGGCACGTCTTGGTCCCTTCCCTGCCGCATCATGGTCCACTTTATGTATTGATCCTCATAGCTTCCAATAGGGTAGTACTACTCCTTGATGGAAGCTTGGAATGAATTCCAAGTGGGTGTGGCTGAAAACAATGAGGTCATACTTTAATCCTTTTGCTGGTAGTAGGTTTCCCACCAGTCCTTGACATGGGGGCCGGCTTTGAGAAGAGCGAAAGTAATCTTTTCCTGGTCGTAAAAATCATGAACAGAAAAATACCCTTCTAGAAGATTTAACCATTTATCTATGGCGTCTGCATCTATCTCACCCTCAAATATGGGAATTTCAAAGTTAACTTGTACCTTAAAAGATGTGGCGCTTCCAGAGTAGTTGATGGAAGTAGATGTGTCGCCCTTGGGTAGCCGCTAAAGGATCTGGGAAAAGTTGTCCATCATCACATTCCTTTGTCGCTTAAGGGCCTCTTCGAGCAAGATTTTGATAGGATCTCCTGTCCCCTCATCTTTCTTTTCATCCGCCATGGGAGGCCATTGGGATTTGCGAGGCTGGTCTTGCAAAGGTTCGACCAGTTCAAGCCCTAACTCCTTATATCCCAACCTCATTGGGGACATGTAAATAAAGACAGATAAAGAGAAAACCGCTCTAATGCCACTGATCCAGATTTAAATAGGAATGTAAAAAATTACAGATATAACCATACATACAAAGATGTAGCAGAAACAATACTTCATTTCATTACTGTAAAATATTGAAATATGCTTACAAATGTAAATGGAAACAAACTAGCTAGGGCGATGGAAGCCTTATCTCTAAGAAGAGATGTGGTGGTTACATGCCTCTGAACTGTCTTACAATGAGGCTGGAAGACCTATTTATTGTTGAGAAACAACGGAAACCCCTAAACATCCAAAAACCTAACCCTAGGAGATGAAGCACCAAACTATGGGCTCCGTTTTGGGTAAATTGGTACATCAACTTCCCGAGGTCGTAACTTTGGCATATGATCTATGTTTGACGCGCACAATACCTCATTAGAAAGATCCATCCAAGGACTACATCTTTGGAAAGAACAACATCGGTCTATGGTTCCATGTTGCTCCCAGGTTTCTCAAAAAATGTCGTTTAGGGCCTCAAAATGGCTCTGAAAGTTTAGGACCCGAAAAACTGCTAAAAATAGTAAATTGTGCTACAATTATGGAAACTGAAAAACTGTAAGAAACAATGGTGGGGGTCCAAGTGGAATTGGTGGGTGGCCACCAATATCCACCTGGATCAACATAGAAATTACAGAGTAATCAGAACTAAAGAAAAATTGAAAGAAGGTGAGGAAAATATCCCTCTGTTGTCCCTGGAATCCTCTCTGGTCAAGCCATGTCTCTGCCATAATGCGCTTTTCTTGTTGCTCGACCAGTCCCTAATGCTTTCGTCTTAACTGCCTAAGTGGCTCATTCTCCAAAGCTAGGAGTGGGTCAACTCCGAATGTCTATCGCGGAGTGGAAATGGAGCATGTCCTAGCAGTCGTTTGTTGTGTATTGGAGTGGAGCCCCGTGCCTCTATTTACTATCTGAAGTTGGGTAGTAGAGTAGACGAAATTATTTCAGCAGCCCATGTAGTCCTTAGTTTCTTGTTGCAGGGGCATCTACAGGATTAGCCCATATCACTCCTCAACTGCTTCATGCCTTTATTTAATACCTTAGTTTCTTACCCATATGTCGTTAAAGCTCTGTAAAACATTATCGATGCCCTAATATGCCTAGTGGTGCACTTACGGTGTAGTATGGAGGACTTCCTGGTGTTGGCCCCTATCACTAAAACATTATGAAACGGCGAGTCCCAATCCCATTTAGGCCCCTTTTCTTCAATCCATTTTTGTAATTCTCTTCATATAATTGGGGTCTAGAACCAAGTGTTTAGTTCTAAGGTGTTAGAGCCTTTAGATTCCTATCTGGGGGCCTTTTTCCTTTTTTATATAAAATCCCACACTTCGGCGATTTCTGAAGCCTGCCTTTGATATCTCTACTTGACCCTTGTGATCACCGATCTACGGGATTGGGCCCACCTATGGTATCACAATCGCAATACAGGAGGGAGAGAGAGAGAGAGCCACTTTACCTCCTTTCATAGCATTGGACAATTATTCGGATGTGAACTCTCATAACATATGACACATAAAATATCGCATCCGAGAGGGGCACTCGCATAGCGCAATCGTAGGCTGAAAGGGACTTCAGCAGAGGAGGGTCTTTACTTTGTGCGATCGCCGATTGCCGATTTGCAATTGGTGATGTCATCACTGCCACATGTTACTTTGTGAGAGGTGACATGTGTCACCTGGAAATACCCCCTCAAGACCTTGAAAATGCCAAATCAGCATGCCACGTGTCCTTCCTATCACCACATCATCACCGTACTGCCACTTCATCACTGTACTGCCACGTCATTCTAACATCACCTACCCCTTGTGATTATCATAACCAATCTTGTGTTGTCGCGTGGCCCCTTGAGGAGAGAGAAAAGGGTCTACCTACTATTGGTTTTTCACTGATTTTCTTTGTTAACCATTTTTTGACCCATATGACACTTTATCACTAAAGGCCCAAATTTCAGCGGTTTTCATGATATCGATGTTCGATGATTTTATGACCAAGTTCTTGTGTGCACCCTTTTGCACTTGTGATTCATTGATATGTGATATCGACACCCTACCTCGTGGACTGTCGATACGCTATGCGCCATGGGCCTTCAACTGGCGATATGTGATGTGTGTGGGCTCTGTTGATCACCAATAAGCTGATATGATGTGCCTTGGACCCGTCGATAGCCGATTGTGATTTTCGATGAGCCTGGGATCTCTGATGTTTTGCGATCGCTGATATCGGGGATTGTTGATCGCAAGTTTCTCTATCCTTTCCCCCACTACTACTCTTAGTAAACTGTGATTGCGATTAGCCTTCCCTTTGTCTTTTCCTCTTTTTTTCTGGCTTTCAAAAGGTGGCTTCAATCTGCTCTAACTTTTGATACAAAAGTCCATTTTTGGAATCCCATATACCGTTGGAAAGATGCTCCAAGCACTATGAAATGGAGAAGGGATGATTTAGCTTTGGGAGCTTCTGTGGCTTGGAAAATGGCTTCAAACTTCATTGCTCTTTTGCACTCTCAGCAACTGATAACTCATAATGGAGTGAGTGACAACATTGGCTCCAACTAGGGACAGTGCCTTGCTAACAAGGTGTTGAGAACTTACAGACTGGTATCCTTCACCGTTAGGCATGGAGTCAACAATATAATGAATCATTACAACAAACAAATATCCATGGGACTTTATTTTCTTGGGGTACTTTCCTCATCAAAATAAAATGCAGAAATAAAAATTCTAACAACTAGAAAGTAAATTCTCAACAGGTGAGCTTATTTATATACATTCCTACTTATGCATAGTGATCAATTCACCTAAGTGAATTCAACCCTCCCATGGAGCCAAGCTAGCATTTGGGTGTTGGACCTAATGACTTCATGTTGCTAAAATATAAAAACAAGACAAGCATGCACCATGAGAAATATGCAAATAAGAAGCTTTGATGCATACTATAGAAACAACCTCTGATGCTGGCTAAAGAATATGCTCATGTATTCAACTACAGGGTCATGGAATTGACAAGGAATGTTTGCAGCTGCCTCCTTTTCACAAATAGTATACTGACCAATGTCTTCTTAGTCAGGGCATCCACAAATGCTATTCAACTCCTCAACCTTAGATGTTTCAAGAAAAACTTGTTGTTGATCTTTTACTGCCCATTTTTCAAAGGGCCAACCCTCTTGGAAATCTGCGATAGATCCTTCATTGTCTGAACTGTAGGAGTTGTAGATCAGAGAATCTACTAAGAATCCCTGGCATGAATCCTTCTGTAACAGACATTAACATACTCTACGTGGTCCTTCAACTTTGGGTTCTTCTTGGAAAACTTGTTGTTGGGAGCTTTCTCCCCACTTGCTAGTAAACCACTCCCTTTGAACCTCTGCAAACATCTCATTCTCCTCTGAATAATATGAATCATAAATCATAGTAGGTTCTTGATCATGTTCTCTAGGTGAAGGACATGCATCGTGGACCGAAGCCTCTTTGTTGACCTCCCGGTGGGCCTCCTCTTCTTGTGCAGCCTCCCATAATTGGGAGTGTTGTGGCTCTGCATCACTTAACTCTCCACTAGAGTCGTATTCATCACAGGAAGGAGAAAGATCAAACTCGGCCGAATCAGACCTATGAGGGTTTATTTGTAGCTCAATGATGTTTCCTTCATCTCTTTCTTGCTTATTGGGTGACGCTTCTTGATGTGAATAGATGTTTTCTTTTAGTGGAGCTCCACAAACATCTTCAGTAGGGTCATCGACCTCGGGAATGTCTTCATCGTTAAAATGTGTGCAACAATATTCAAATAGAGCATTTGGTGTATATAGTCCATTGAAATAGTGATTGAATGCTATATGAAAATATTTTAAGGAAGATACGCTGCCACGAGGTATTATTTTGTACCAAAATCTAACATCCTTGTCTAAAGAATACATGAACAATTTCATTTGTACATCTTTAATAAAAATACCCTGTTGTTCCATGCATTCATGAAAATCTTTGAGGCGCTGGTCAGGCCTTATATCTGTATTCCCTCTAAACCTAGGTAAATAGGTATTCCATTCATGAAATGAAGGGACATGATTATGAGAGCATCCAAAAAAGAAAGATCAGGAAAACTGAAGAGGATGACAAACTCAGGTGGGGTCTCAAGGGTAATGGCAATTTCTCACTGAAAGAAGCCAGAAATATATTAGAAAAAGAAGAACAGGGAGAGATCCTGCCTTGGTGCAGCAAAGTCTGGGATAGTCTTCTATGGCCCAAGATCAGAACCTTCCTCTGGCTTATGATGAGAAATAAGACCCTAACTTGGGACAATCTGTGCAAGAAAGGTTTTGAGGGACCCTCTCGGTGCCCTATGTGTTTGAAGGAAATGGAATCACTGAACCATCTTTTCAACACCTGCGAATGGGCCTCTCAATTATGGTGCTGGATGGACGGGATCCTCAGTAGTTCGGACCGACAGATAGATTCAATTTACAACACTATTCTGAATTGGAGAACAGATTTCTCTGGTATACAAAGAGTCAATAGTATATGGAAATCGGCACCAGGGTTTCTACTATGGTCTATCTGGAAGGAGCACAACCGAAGAATTTTCCAAGATGAATACAGGAACATGAATTTCTCTAAAGACAACATTATTACCAACATCCAGCAGTTAATTCAAACCAAATGCAGAGTGGAAAGCAATGAAAAGCCTACAGCACTGGACTTACGTATTTTAAAAAGCTTCCGGCTGGAGGTAACCATCAGTCACATTGTTCTGCAACACAGAATTCAACCACCCTCACAAAGCGATAAATGGAAATGCCCACCGGAGGGTGGTCTCAAACTGAATTTTGATGGGGCGTCGCGAGGAAACCCTAGCATGGCTGGTATCAGAGGTGTTTTACGTAACCAGCATGGAGACATACTACATATTTACTATAAAGCGCTTGGGGAAAGCACTAACAACGAAATGGAATTTGCAGCCCTGGAACATGGTCTCAGAACTGCGATTTCTCGAGGCCTCCGTAACCTAATTGTGGAAGGAGACTCGTCTCTGGTCATTTCCACAGCTCAAAAATTGCAGCGGGGGATAAAAGAAAACAAGGCCATTAAGCACTGGAGGTTAGCCAAAGTAACGAAAGCATTGCAGAACTGATGGAGGGCATACAGGGATTAGTCTTCCAGGCGATCCGATGGCGAGCAAACAGGTTGGCAGATTACTTGGCAAATTGTGGAGTAGACAGTCAGGGAAGAGGATGGGACAGCTGTTGGGAGGAGGTGAACTGTTCGAATTTGAAAAATCGATGTACACAGCTGGCACAACAAGACGTGACCAACACTGACCGGGCTTGAACGACATTGGTTTTTCTAACCGGCTCTGTCAAACGGAAAAATGGAGCAACAAACAGGTAAATCATCATAAGTGCGGGACGATTGGACAGATGAAGCGGCGGTCTTCAGGGCGGGGCAGAACCAAGCATGGGAACCATCAACAGGGTTCATGCTATGAGGTGATCCGTAAGAACCGTTTGGGAAGAAAGGACAGTCACCTCGAGCATAAGAGAAAGGCAATCAAAAATTCTTATGTGCCTACAGGTAAAGATTATGAGAAACGTGTGAACACCCTCAACATTAATTGCAACAGTACCACCTATCTCGTCCGTAAGGAAGGCCACTCTCTGGATAATTCCATGGCTTCAGGCTATTTAACCAGGAGGTCGGACGCGGTTTCCACCACCTCAACCCTTAGTTCAGCCAGCACCAATAGCAAGCCAGTTAGTGAAAGGTTTTGCCGCAAGTGATTTCAGAGGTATAGTATGGATGCGCCTAGCTGTAGATGCGTGACAGCCAACTAGGATCTGCGCAATGCGCAAAACATGTATGCTACTCGAGCCTCAACAAGAAGCAAACGAAAAATCACTGAGTTGGAGGCTAAAGTTAAACAGGAAGAAGGTAGCAAGCAGGAGGGAGCAGTAGCGGATGAAGTTGATTGGCTGTGTGACCCGGGGACAGTAGCTAAAAGAGCAACTCAGTTCACGCGTACTAAGGCGGAAAGTTGGAGGATAAAAACTCTCCTGGCGAAAGCCTTGGAAATGAAGGAAGCTGACAAGCAGAACATTGAGAAGGAGCACCCTGCCCCGGATAATCAACCTGGTAATCCCTCCACCAGCCAGGAGGCCTCGGACCATAGAATATCGGCTGTTCAGGAAGGGGTGGAGATAGTCAACAAGAAGGTTACCCTGCTCATCAGGCTGCTCAGGCAAACTATCAGCCCGGACCCCTTGGTGCAGGAGCAAAAGGTGAAGGAGGCCCAGAACTTCCAGTCCATGCAGGAGCTGCAAGACAAAGTTGACAAACATTTCCTCGACATGGGTCTGGACATTGCTAGCAGGATGGGTGGCTTCCCGCGTCCGGGTGGGCTCCTTTAGACCCCGATCTCTTGTGGCTCAGTTTTGGCTGCTTCGGCTTCTTGCCCGTCCTTCTGGTCTGTCTCGTGTCTTTCTGTGTTATGTGTTGAATTCGGGTCTATGTCTAGTCTTTCCGTCTAGGCCTTATAAGGGCTTCAGTTTTAACTGCCTTTTTTGACAATTTTTTGACGCTTTATTTCTATGCTCTTAAATCAGCTGCCCTGCGTGGTGAGCTTTCCAGTTTTGACAAAGCCGCTTGTTGGCTTCTTTTGTTTATGGTAGCTCGCTTTCAATGCCTGTGCACTGCAAGGCTGTAAAGGTTAACTCTAGTTTCTGTCTGCCTAGGCAGACTCTATGTATATTATTTTCCTTTTTTTAATACAAACATATCTGACTTACAAAAAAAGAAGAAGGGACATGATTAGAATAACCAGTGATAGAAGAAAAATTTAGGGGGGAAAATTTGTTGGCAAGGAATTCAGGAATGGCCATTTAGAAAACCTCCCTAGATGAGTGATTTCAGGTTCAAAAGTAGGGAAAGTTTTCAGCTACTTTAGCATCAGAGCAAGTATGAGGATGCTTGAAAGCCAGGATGATCAAATAGATAAATGAACAGTACAGTCGCCAAGATGTTTACCATAAAATTGAGACAGTGGAGTCGCCAAGGTGAGATATCTTCAACGCGCACTTCCCTTGCCCACTTAAAAAAGGAAATGTAAAAATTTGTCGTACACAAGGAAAAATATTCTAATCCATTCCTCAACAACATCGCCAAAAATATGTTGTGGCTTTTAATGACAACTACAACAATAGTGCTTCAGGGGACGTAGAAAGCTTCCTAGAGACAACATCTCGGTTGATTGTAGACCATTGTCTAGGACATCTTAAATAGAGGAGTGCATGGTAGATTATGAATGGGGTTTCTGTTGCACTCCAATTGTCATGTAGTTAAAAAAGATAATAAAAGGGGCTTCGTTCAATAGTCTTTCATCTAGGTAAACTCAAGCTAATACATAGATCCAAATGATCAGAGGGTAAATTGGACCAACCTCAAAGAGAAATGTCTAGTTCTAGTGGCTGACACACAATAACAAGTAGCTTTATATTGAAGTTGTAGTAAAGTGAAGAAGAGGAAAGGAAGGAGGGAATTCGATGCATAGGGCTGTAAACTGGGCAAAATATTAAGCAACAATGTTATGATAGAAGGAAGGAATTCAATGCATAGGGCTGTAAACAACACACAATCCTAAACAACAATGTTCCAACAAAAGTATGGAAGACTGAGGAGGTGAAAGAGGAGAAAGAGTGGACTGCGAATTAAGGTTTCATGCATATGCATCATGGGTACCTCTATCAATAAACAATGTGAGTAAATTTGTACTCATACATGTACTACAGGTTAATCTAATAACATAAGTAAATCTCTAATTACTACAAGTATTTTAGCCTATAGAATACATAAGTAAATCTGTAACATACTCGAGTATTGTTCTCTATTTAGCAGCAAAATAGATGACCACGAAAGCATGAGACCGATAGCTTCATTACACAATTTCATTAGAAGGAAAAACACATATGAAATGAGATTTACAAAGGGGGAACACATATTGCACATTGTTATGACTGGAATCACCAAAGAGTTTCATTAATCCAATATGAGTCTGACATACCAGTCCATTACCTTCAGTCGGATGTCATTCAAGTTCCCCATGAACATGCAAATAGAACCAAAAAATGGCATCTTAGAATTCATAGCCCGCGGGTACGAAATTATGGAACCTTTGTTAAGTGTTTCTTGCCCTTATTTATACCGAGAAGGGGGGCTTTGAACCAGTAGTTAGAAAATATATCAACCAAGGGCCAGCTGTCTAATGGACTAGCTGCCTCAGCCTGCGATGGCTACACTGCCCAAAAGTATTTCATCGGGATTTGATTCCCTTCTTTTAAAATACATATAAATTACAGAGTAATCAGAACTAAAGAAACATTAAAAGAAGGTGAGGAAAATATCCCTCTGTTGTCCCTGTAATCATCTCTAGTTAAGCCACGTCTCTTCCATAATGCGCTTTTCTTGCTGCTCAACCAGTCCTTGTCGCTTTCGCCTTAAATACCTAAGTAGCTCGTTCTCCAGAGTTGGGAGTGTGTCAACTGTGAATGCCTGTTGCAGAGTGGAAATGGAGCATGTCCTGACATTCCTTTGTTGTGTATCAAAGTGGAGCCACATGCCTCTATTTTCTGGCTGAAGTTGGGTAGCAGAGCAGACAAATTTATTTTAGCGGCCCGTGTAGTCCTTACTTTCTTCTAACAGGGGCTTCCATAAGACTAGCCCATATCACTCCCCAAATGCTCCATGCCTTCATTTAATACCTCAGTTTCCAACCCATCCACCTTTAAAGCTCTATAAAACACTATCAGCACCTTGATATGCTTGGTGGTTAACTTACAGTGTAGTATGGAGGACTACTCAGTGCTGGCCCTTATCACTAAAACATTACGAAACAGGCAAGTTTCGATCCCCTTTAGGCCCATTTTCTTCAGCCCCTTTGTGTGATTCTCTTCATATGATCGAGGTCTAGAACCAAGTGCTTAGCTCTAAGGCACTAGAGCCTTTAGATTCCTACCTGGGGGCCTTTTTCCTTTGTTATATAAAATCCCGCACTTCAGCGATTTCTGAAGCTTGCCTATGATATCACCTCTTGACCCTTGCAATCGTCAATTCGTGGGATTCGACCCACCGAGAGAGAGAGCCAATTTACCTCCTTTCATAGCATTGGCCAATTCTCTGGACGCAAACTCTCATAAGATTTGATACATAAAATGTCACCATCCGGGAGGGGCACTCACATATTACAATCGCAGGCCGGAAGGGACTTCGGCGAAGGAGGGAATTTACTTTGTACAATCACCAATTTCTAATTTGCAATGGGTGATGTCATCGCTGACATGTGTCACTTTGTGAGAGGTTACGCGTGTTGCCTGAAAATGTGCCCTCAAGACCCTAAAATGTTGAATCAGCATGCAACGTGTCCTCTGTACCACCACATTATCACTATACTGCCATGTCATCACCGTACTACCACATCATGCTAACGTTATCTGCTTCGTGTCATTATTAGGACCAATCCTGTGTTGGCACATGGACCCCTAATGAGAGAGAAAAGGGTCTACCTACCCTTGGTTTTTCATTGATTTTCTTTGTTAATCATTTTTCGGCCCTCCCGGTGCTTTAACACTAAAGGCCCAAATTTCGGTGATTTTCATGATATCGACGTTCTGTGATTTTTATGACCAAGTGCTTGTGTGCACCCTTTTGCACCTACAATCATCGATATGTGATATCAATGCTCTACCTCATGAACCGCCAATACGTTATGCACCATGGGCCTCCGACCGCTGATATACGATGTGTGTTGGCTCCACCGATCGCCGATAAGCTGATATGGTGTGCCTTGGACCCGTCGATAGCCGATTGCGATTTTCGATGAGCCTGGGACCTATGATGTTTGCAATCGCCGATATCGGCGATCACTGATCACAAGTTACTCTGTCCTTTCCCCCACTGCTACTCTTAGTAAACTATGACTGCAATTAGCCTTCCCTTGGTGTTTTCCTCTTTGTTTTCTGGCTTTCAAAGGGTGGCTTCAGTTTGCTCTAACTTTTGATCCAGAAGTCCATTGTTGGACTCCCATATAACATTGGAAATCTTTCTTTGAGAACTATGCAATGGACAGGGGCTGATTTAGCTTTGGGAGCTTTTGTGGCTTGGGAAATGGCTTCAAAATTCATTGCTCTTTTTCACTATGGGAAACTGATAACTCATAATGCAGTGAGTGACAACATATCCAAATGGGATAAGCTCAACCATAGTTGGAGAACTTCTAGATTAATCCAAGAAATCAAGGAGTTGATTCACAAGTTTGACTACATCATAGTCAATCACATCACGGGAGAAGGGAATAAAGGGGTAGACTTCTTAGCCAATTGGGGTTGTAATCATCGAAATGAACAGGTGGAAAAACTTTGGTTAGTCCAGCCATTGGATGACAAGTATCGGACCCTGACTGAAATGTTGGTATAAGATCAGAGGAAAAGCCTCCAATATGGCACTCTAAGTGGCAAAGACCCTGATCGGGGTGCGAGCCAGTGGTTGGGAAGCCAAATAGAGGATTAATGGACTGTACCCTTGAGTATAGTACCACCGCCCCCCACACGCTCAAGGCGATGGGTGTGGTGGCCCTTTGCATGATGGCTTGTAGGGAAGATGGGAAAGGTGGTAGTGGGAGTTATGATAGTGTTGGACTTAACAACAATGCAGGGAGGCAGTTGGGTATTGTTGTTTAGATTTCTCATGGACGGGGAGGCTGGTGCAACAGACGGGTTCTGCGATGTCGTACACAACACCAAGCGTATCGACTATTTACAAGAGTTAATCGGATTGGGACAACAAAACCATGGTTCGTCCTGGGAAAAACCGTGGTCGTGGAAGACGGGCCCAAGTGACGAGAAGGTACATGGACCCAGGCACATCCGAGGTCTGCAGAGGCAGCAAATCTATGGAGAGAATAATCAGCGAGGTGACAGAGGCATACTGTGAAGGCACCAATGAAAAAATTTGTAAAATTATAGAGGAATGGGAAGAAGTTAAATAAGAAAGCGAGATGGACACAGAAATGGAGGATTGGAGAACCCTTGCCCTAGACCTTGGAAGCATGAGGGGAAGAATCACTCAATTCAAGTAGACCCTATACCTTTACTGGTTGATGAAAATCCTATTAGGTAAGGCTATGGAGCAAATTTCGGTGGGCATGGCTTTCAATGTCTAAGGCGTGCCAAATTGTAAACAAGAATTCCAGAAGGCACAATTTCAACTACACAAGAAGGATGTTAGACTGGGCAAAATTGAGAGGCACATCCCTTGTATCATGGAACAGATCGAGATGCTAGGAATGAATGAAAAAGACCCAACGCCAGTGGAATCAACTTCTGTTGGACATCATGAATATAAAACATCTCTTGTTAGTTTTGTTTATATATACATATAGCTTTTACATTTCCTTATGCAAGTATATGTGTAGGTAGATATCTAGAGTATGGACATGAATCTGAGACTTATATAGCTTGGATAGAAATACTAAAATTCTTTTGTTATTGGATGGCATACAATGTGGATAGGTGGCCAACAGACTTGGTTTCCCATTGGGCAAGTTGAGGCCACCTAGCCAATCTATGTGGTGTAAATTTGCTTTATAAACTAATGAAAAAGGAGGATCTACCAAGCTTAACAAAAAAAATGAATCAAACATTAATATATATATATATATACACACACACACACACACACACACACACACACACATATATAAGTTGGGGATCTTGTGAACAAAAATATGCTAATTGTCACAATTAATCATAGGTTAGGTAGAGGGGATGGCCTCCCATAAATTTATGCATATAATCTATAGAAAGGGTCATCCATGAGATAGTGTGAAGTGATCATGACAAATATGGTAAATTTTCATGTACCGGGTGATTTTGAGATGATGATGACATACCAATGCTATAGCCCATTCAAGGTTATTATAATCTTTGATGAGCAATTTAGGGACAACGATTCATACATCCCACTATGGGCATTATGAATACAGTTCCCCACCCACTCAATCGCTATAGGAATTTAAAGCCCTTAGTATCTCCACCGATTTCATTCTTCAAGAATCTAGGGTCCATAGTGCCTCCACATACAATCTGTTAGGACTCCATAGCACACCATATCTCCACTTGTTAAATTCCACGGGAATCCAAAGATATTGGTATCCACCTAATTTTTCCACACATAAGAATATATGGACTCATAATCCACCTGCGAAACTAGCATAGGAATCCAGAGTGCATACCCAATGGCTTCACCTAGTGTCTCTTTCTTTTGTGAGCTTCCTTCACCATTTGTGTTTCCTCTTTTCCAAATGCCTCCAAATTCCCTCCGCTTATGACTTCAGCATTCCTTTTTTATGCATCCCCTCTTGAATTCATGAATCCCTTTTCCTTATCTATTTTGTTGCATGTTGACTAGATCCAACATGTCCCATGAGAGTAGGATTGGCCTGCCCTCTACCCAAGCATTCATATGCCAATTTTAATGGTTGTACAACATATTTTTAATGTAACAGAGATGTAGGTGGATATTAAATGCAACATTATTAGCTTGGATTTTCTCCCAAAAATTTTCCAATAAACTTCACCTCCAAAAACTGAATCTATGTTCCTCTCAGTCAAATCATCATTTATAATTTATATCAATTTACAAGAACATTTCATATAATAATATCTACATGAGGGTTGACAAAAAGAGTTGTTACATATTGAAACATAATTAAATATTTCACTAGGAAATGACACAATAGTTTATAGATGCATTAGTCCATGGGGCATAAAGAAGATGATGACAAAGTGTTCTATTAAGGCACTCCTTTGTGGAAAGGTCACGAGTTCAAAATACGATGGAAAAAAATCCGACCATGTTAAGGCTAGTGTGGCCTTAGCTGAGTGAAATCCCTAGGTGATTTTGATGTCTTAGATGCCCTTGGTTCACAACTATTCAAGCCATAGGTTAGGCATGCTAGTCATCTCAGGACTCACATTACCTAGAAAAAAAATGTTTATAGATGAATTCTTAATATGCAAACAAAAATTGAACAAAATAGAAACTGATTCAACTCATAACATTAATAACATTAATTGATTTTGTGCATAATTAAATCTTCAAAAATTATCGTTCTAGAAACTAGCTATCAAATCATCATAGAAGAAGGATTTTTTCCACCAATATGGGCTCTTTATTGCATCTAATGTCTCTACAATATAGGCCATGCCTAACTAAAGCCTATGATTCCACAAGGATTAATTTACCTATGGTTGACGGTATCTCTCTTCACATAACCCAAGTTCCAAAATTCTTATTCAATTAAGACCTATATAAGCTATCTCAAACCATTGTCTGAATTTTCCTTTAGTATACAAAATCCCAGGAATGGAATCCCCTTCTTTGCTACATAATCCCTTGGCCTATTCCACTTCCCTATATGACTTTATCATAAACTTTCTAAGAGATCCCACTATGGGAATTCCAAGAAGATCATTTTTTATTAATTTTCCTTAATGAAAACAAATTCCCTTACACACGGTGATAATTCTCTCATAGTTTCATGGTATTCATTGCCCATATTTTCATTACAACATTTATATTGAAACTTTAGTTTTGAGAGAAAAATTATAGGAGGAAGAACATGAATCATTTCTTATATCCCCAAAAATCATGGAATATATTTGCATGCATGGGAGAGACCATGAGCTTTTATGGGAAGTGTGTATATCTATCTTAACCACTAATTCCAAACTTAATAGGACTTAATATAACCATAAAGTAAATGTTTAACTAAGATAATGATGATTCACTTAAGGTAATAATAAAATAATATTATTTTCCCCTTATCCCCTAACATTCCTTTCTTTGATTCAGACCGAAAGGTGTATGGTGAGGGTATTTTTGGAGGTCTATGATGATAGTTTCTTCCCTGTGATGGGGGAATATTGGAGTATTTTGTAAGTAACTATTGGTGGGTAGTGTATAGGAAGGGACTAGCTGTTGTCTACAAACCGTTTATTTTTATGTTAGTGGTTAAAGGATCTTCTCTTTGGTCAAGGGTATTGGTAGGATAGAGGAAATGGTGGACTATTCATTTGAACCTAGTTATTTTCCCCCTCTTTGGTCAGACATGCCACCTCAAACACATGAGGTAGAGGAAAAAGGTACAATTAGCTCTTTGGACCTAGGAGACAATGCAACATTTCAACTTTAGGAGATGGTGATGTATAATGGCCTTTTTTCCACCTCTCTTAGTTTCTCTTCCGAATAGGGTTGGACTTTACCATTGTTTGGGACCCAAAGCTTGTTACACGTTAGTACCTCAGTGTAGGCATTAAGTGGTGAAAAGCATGATTAATGTTGTGGCATTTTATTTGGTGTATTTTCTAGTTTCAAGTAGTCACAAAATGAGATGGAATTGGAAGCCATTGGGTTTTCTCAAGTGGGAGGTCCTCTTGAAGGGAATGTAAATGGAGGATTTGATAATGGTATAGAGAAAAGGTTAGGGAAAGATTTGTTAATTAGTACTTCCCAATGGCTTGGAGGGAGAATTTCTTTGGAGGCCAAATAATTTCATGTATGTTTGTTGGTGTCCCAAATTGCTCTAATTTTATCCTATTCCCATAATCATTAACCTCTGTTTTATCTCTATTTAACCATCTCATTCCTGCACTAGTCCAAGATAATCATCTATTCCTACATATACTTTGTATTTCATAATTAAGATTTATTAAGTGCTTTATTAATTACTTTACATAGATTTCATACCTCTTAGTATCTCTTGTAACTTATGTTTAACTTTCCAAAAAGTAATTGAAGAACTAAGTGTTAATCATTATTTAGCGTGATCAGTGCAGGCAGATTCCTACACCGCCAATGATGTTGCTCCGTGATCTCCGCGATAGTTCGAATCCTTCCACGTAGGCATTTTTGATCTGCAACTTCTACTTTGGTTGTGGACTATCTGAGGTTGGATATTGGCAGTGTATAGTCAGGGATACTTGCCAAGAATATGGTCTATGGCCACCAAAGTTCATGCTTTATTATAAACATTAGCCGGTTTTGCAATGTTGTTTATTAGTCCATTCGGCCGAAAGGCTTGAATAGGAAATGATTGTAATTAGTAGAATATGGCTAAGGCCGAGAGACTATATATAATGTAGATTGTAGGTAGAGCCAAGCTGGCGATATCTGAGTTTGTAATATCATTTACTTTGTAATTTTGTATTGCCCTTGATACTTCGCATTATCATGTATATTTGTTGATGAAGTTTAATACAAGGAACACACCATGTTTTCTTCACACTGTGTCTAATTTTTATTTCATGCTTGAATAAGTCTTGAACCATTTTGTTTCCTAAACTGGGAACAAGCTAGTTGGCTAGGGCCCAATCAACCTAGCTCGTTTACCTTGGTGATTTTTCCATTTAAAAATTTTATGTGAATATTTATTCCTTTGTAGTTGCATGGCTTGGATTGTTCTTATGTTTATTTCAAAAGTTCTAGTTAAATTCATTTCATAGTCAAGCATGAACAGATCCGTAGCTTGGAAGTTTAATTAAGTTTATTTCTTTCTTGTAATTTCTTTCCTGTAATTACTTTCTTGCAATTATTTTCCTGCAATTTTTGTCTTAGTTTGCTTCTGCTTAGGTCATGCAGGAAGATTCTTCTTGTACCAATGCATGTAGTTTCCTACCCTCTGGTTTATTCGTTTACTTCACAACAAGTGTTACGTTCCTTTTCCTGCTTATAATTTCATTTATGCCTGCAAGAAAAAGTATTGTTAATTCCAGTAATCATTCTTAATGTTAAGAATTATATTTCTGAAGGATCTAAGAGTTTTTACGTGAATTAAGGAAGGACGTTAATACAAACACAATACTTTACACTTGCATTTTATGACTTAAGAAAAAGGAACAAAAACGTTATAAGTGAATTACCGAAAGTTAGTTTTATGCATGCAAATTACTTTGATTGTTGCTTTGATTATTCCGAATTGTTTTTTCTTTATGAATTTTACTTTCACTGCAAAGTTCAGTTCATTAAAGAATTTTCTTTCACGTGTAATTTATCTTAGAATCTAGCTTGCAATTGCAATTATTTTCAACACGTCTTTTTATTCTTTCGAAAGTAAATTAGAAACTTTGGTGAATGAAGCTCTGTCTTGGTGCAAGAGCTGATCTCTTGTCACAAGAATAGAGTGCTCTAAGCCTTGAGGCTTAGAGCACCTCCACAAAGACATATATCTTCAGTAAAGAAGGTAAAATATACTTTTTTCACATAAGTATTGTTCCTACACTATGTTGAAGGCCCTGAAAATTGGGTCAACAACAAGGGGGATACCCGCCCGGTCCGGACCTTGGTTGGCAGCTCCTTATTTGTTTGGTATAGCGGGTCTGATTGGGGATATGGGACCAGTTTCCTAATTCAGTTTGTGTGTGTGAGAAAGATGGGTATTTCTGTTCTAAATGGAATACTTCTATCCTAATTCTAATCTAGTGTTATGCTATTGTATTTTAATAAACAAAAAAACATCAAAATTTATGCTAACCCGGGGTGTGATCTTTCTTCTATGCGATCTAAAAATATTTCAAACAATAACTGGTAATAAAGATCATTCAACTATTATAAGAAAAGAATTCAAAAAGGATGAACTACTTCGTATAAGAAGTTAGACGAATTAGTTGTGAAAACTTATCGCATAAATGAGCTATTCATACACTAAACATAAACAAATAGTTATCACCGTACAAAAGTGCCAAATGGTAACTCAGATATCCATGCTATAATATATAAACAACTGAAAACTGAATGTCGCTTTAATGCATAAGCAGAAATGGTTAAGAGATAAAAGTACCATTTATAACTAGTCCTACTCATGAGCTTCAAGCGACAATTGATTTATCTCTCCTTGATTTAACATCCACTAAGAGAACAGAAGTGTAACATCAGTAGAAGATATTAAATGCAAATATCAAATAAACCCTGTTCCATTCATTCACCAAAACCTCCTCTGAGGGTGCAAAAGTGCATGTTCTGAGGACAAGTTTTGATAAATTTCTGGACCCTTCTCTAAATGCATGAGAAGGGTTTAAATACTACTGACTAATTCTAAAAATAAATTATTACAAAAATAAAGGATTTGGTTTAAATGACCGTCCTCTTTTCAGGAAAATAAAACGAAATTAAAACTAAAATTAAACTATTTCTGTATTTGATCTCCGAAATCACATGTATGCAGCATCTGTTTAAGGAGAGTCGGGTGGCTGACTTTTGCTTTTAACTGGGATGAGAAAACAAAATCTACAAGACCTGGCGCCATTTTTTTGGTTGCATTTATAATGCACTTAACAGTCATCCATTGACTATGTGGCTTCACCAAGTATGTCCAGTAACAATCCCAGTTTAACTTGCTTAGCCTTTGGATTACTTTGGCCTTTTCTTGAGCTCTCTGTTTCCAATCTGCCTCCAGCTGTTGTGCGTTTGGTAAGTACCTTGGAGTGGTCTCTGCGATCAAAATTTCCCTGTGTAAATTTTCATTTACACAATCAATAAGTCTGCTAGCTGCCATAGCTGCTCCTTCTACTGCCTGTTCTGCCCCTCTGATTTGCTCGTCCCATTTGTTAAAGAGAATTTCCTTGTGATTTTCATTTATTCTTGGTGCACCTGCTCTTTTACCCTCGTCTGTGTCTTGCCAAGCCAAATATTCAGTCACCCTTTATCAATTAGATCATAGTCACTTCGCAAGTCTACCACTTGGTTAGTGGTTTTATCACTAATTTCACAATAATGACTCCACTGTGATATCTTTTGGCCCAATGCTTCTTCCTGTTGTAGTAATTGCTCGTTCAAGGAAATGGACTCCGTAATAAATTTTGTAAGCTTAGGGTCGTCCTTGTGCATCTGTCTCAAATCCTATAACTGCTTTCCCTTCTCATCCAAATTTTTCTGATATCCTATCTGCATTTGCTGGAAGTCCTGCTGCAACTTGTCAAGCTTTTTCTGTGCTTCATTATTGGCATGGGCTTGTTGTAATTGTTGTTGCAGTACTAGTATCTGGTCTTCCCTTTCCTTTAGCAACTGTTGTACCTCAGATGCTTTGTCGATAGTAGCGGAGGTGTATGCTCCTGCGATCTGAGATAGTTTGGTGAGATTTTCAGTAGGATTGCTAGTGGGATCTTTCCACAGGACATCTAATTGTTCTATGTTTTGAGAGAGCGTGTTTTCCAATTTCCTTTTCTTTCTCTGTTTTCTTACTACTACTTTATGCTGTGGGCTATAAAATACATCTAGAGGAGGGATTTCTTCTACTTTTAGTACAAGCTCAGAGGATGGAGTAATAGGAATATGTTCCATATCTGAGACTTCGCTAACTATCCTTGTGACTACTTCTTTTATTATCTGTACATCGCTGACATTTGTCTTCATGGTTTGTCCTTCAAGATTGATCAAGTCATTGAAGGTTTCCCATTCTTTGTCTAATTCCGCTGTGACTGGTGGTGCTTGGATGACAAGAGGGGGAGGATCTCTTTGTGGGGAGGCAATAACCTGCTGATGTAGAAGTTCTTTTGACTGCGCAGTATCCTTCACTGACCCTTCGTTATTATCTAGTTCATTTCCAGATATTTTAGAGTGTTCAGACACTTCTTTTTCGGATTTGGACTTAGATCCGTTGGTACTTGAACTTCCACTGAGGCTAACACTTGGAATTGGTTCTCTTGAGGGTTTTAGGCATAGCTTTTCTAAAGGAATACTGGCTAGCCTTCTTTCCCTGTATGTTTTGAACCTTTGAAATTCTTCTGGGGATAGCTGCAATTGGGTTGTGTGCAAAATTTCTTCCAATGTGTTTTTCTATTGAAATATATCATCAAATAAATCTCTTTCTCCGAAGAACACCTTTATCTTGACTGCTGTTGTAAAATTGTGGGCGACCTCATAAGGGTCAAATGGCCTTGCTGTGAATTTGAATAGCTATAAGCATGTGATATTCTTTACTTCTGAAAAGGCGTGGCCTACATCGAATAGCGAGAAGGCCCCACAGGCTACAGGAAACTATGGCCATATAGCCTTCTTTTTGTCTTTTAATTCTTTAGTTAGGCCTCGTTCCCCACAGGTTTGATAGGCGATCTCTCGGGCTAAGAGTTTATCAAGGATATATAAAGGTAGGACATGAGGGGGTGCAGAACTTCCAAAAACCCTGACATAAGTAAACATTTCTTCCCCAAACCATCTTGCGACAGTGAGGATGTCTACTTCTGCTTCAGGTGAGCATCTCGGAGGGTCTTTATCGTACAAAATTCTATACAAGGGCAACATAATTCCATGACAAATTTGGTAGAAATATGGAGTGAACTGAGAGTCCCATAACCCTTTGTGATAGATGTGGATGGGTAAAGGGTCTTGTGTCGTCCACTTCCAACCCATAACAGGAAATTTAGAAACATAACATATTGCGTCCATTATATATGCGGAAAGGTAAAAAGGAGGATAGATCCTCTGAGCCGTAGCTCTTTTGGACCGGTAACTGACAATGGCTGTGACCAGGTTATCAGACAAAATTTTGGCCTAATCTACAATGGTGGCATTTGTGGCAGCATCCAATAATGGTAGCCACTCGGATGAGAATTTGTTAATATCTGGCATTCCAAATATTCTACAGAGCATGGCAGCAGCAAAGCAGTATGGAGAGGTAAGGGAACCAGTACTGTACATACTGTGTTTATCTTTCTTCAACGGCTCGTCTCTCCTAGACCAGTCTTTGGTAGTTTCTGCTAGGTCTGGATTTTCTTTTACAAATTTCTCTGTAAACTATCTATTGTAGATTGCGTGTGGCTCGGGTAGATGATACATGAGCTTTAAATCCTGTGCAATGAATGAACCAATGAGTCCTTGACCATGAAATTTGAACTGTCTATTTTTTATTTCTGTGGTATCCAATATCCATTTGACCATGTCTGTGTATGGGAGGATTCTTGGCCTCGCTCTTATCCGATGTAAAAATGAGCAGGCTAGCTCTGCGAGGGATGCTTTAGAAGAACTTTGTGAACCTGCAATAGTTGTAGCCTCCATTACTCTGGGATTCTCCTCTTCGAGCATATTATACATGCCTTCCCACATAGCTATCCCCGCGTCTCTATTGCAAGCCGTGTCTATATACAAAGGCGCCATTTTCTCTTCTTCGGAGCTCGGGGCTTTGTTTTTCTTTCCCATTTCAGCCTGCGTATTGTTTTGTATAGTCCTCTGCTCTCCATGCCTACAATTCACAAGTGAGGTGAAAATGAATGACAAGGAAGGGTGATGGGAAAGTTTTAAATGCCACAGACATACCAAATATAACACCTTACGTGAAATGTTCTTTGAAGAGCACACACCCATACTCTATTAATAACTGACAGCTAACTTTTTTATTAGCATTTAAAGCGCATAACCATGTGTCAGCTTATAGAAACTACTTTTCTTGAATAATGAGCCTGAAAAATTTGTGATGGAGCGATTTTGCAATTTTCTATCGCAACATCGCAGATCGCAAGAATGTTATGTATGGCAAATTTTGGTAACCTGTTCCTTGCGAGATGTGATCTTGCGATCGACACCATTGCACATCGACAGATTTTTTGAAGTGTTTTAAGTAAGCTATGCTAAATGCAATGCGATATTTGGTCATTATCATTATCTCACGAATATTGGGATTGTGTTTGTGAGGTGGCATCCCGCTATTTTCTGCGATGTGATTTCCCTTGATAAGATAATTTTTACCTTATCATAAACTTAGATTCTAAGAGTTTCCAAGGGGGCTTCCTGAGCTTAGATGGTAACTTTATTTGCGAAAAAGAAATGTAAACGCTACTTTAATTTTTTTGGATTTAATAACTAAGGATCCCCACTTATTTAGTATTAGTAATAACATTTCATAAGGAGGGGGGTTGTTGGTGGCCACAACACACTAGTGCAAGCAGATTGCAATAGTACAAGAACAAGTTGCTTGGTGTAGAAGGAAGATCAATTGGGAAGCAAATATTTTCAAGGGCCCACTTGTTAAGCTGTTAGCCATCTATACTAAAGATAAACATAGTATTTCTTTTCAGCGTTTAAGATTGCTTCCAGTTGTGTGAAAGTTCCTTTACTTGATTTCGTAGCAAATTATTCTTTTACATTCCATTACTAGGATCGCTTTGGTGTCAATTTCCTTTAAGCTTGTTTTTTGTCTAATTTTGCAACATTTCATTTAAGAAGTAGGATTAGGAATAGGAAAATTTCATACCACTTTTGGCATTGCTTGTGCTTCATCTTTAAGTTTACGAAACCCGTGGGTTGACAATTAAGTGTTGAGGAGTTTTCTTAAGTGAAATTCCTGCACCCAACATTTTGGCACCGTTGTAGGGGAGGCAATTTGAATTGGTAAGAATTTTCCATTTTTTTTGCAATAGGGGTAAGTCTGCAACTATTTTTTCTTGCAGTGTGCTTATATTTACTTGAAGGAATATATAGGTTTCTAGTTATTTTTGAGTTGCAACATTTTTGTTGGAATTTTGTTTTGTAATTTTTTGAAATGAATGCCTAAAAGAGGTAGGGGTCCGAAGCCCACTAGGGGCCAAATAAATACTGATAAATCTGAAACCAAATCTCATTTTGGGCCTTTCTTTTGCAGGCAGAAAGTCCAAAAAAACTCAGATTCATCACACACAAACAATCTACTTGGGCTCTGGCAGCAGTGGTCCAAGTGTGACACAACCCACAAAGGGGAATAAGGGGACTATTAGAACCCATAGTCAGCCTTCTTAGCTTGTTGAGAGCGGCTCACATGGAAGAAAAACAATGGTAGATCCAGAAGACCATGCAGGAGGAACTGGTGAAAATTAGGTAAATGAGGAACAATCCATTTTTGGATTCCCAATTGTGGATCCTGATACACAAAAATGAAAAATATTTCACCATCAGCTCTTCCTCATTTCTATTGTAAGGTACATGAAGACTAAGGCTCTTTCCTATTTGATTTTGATATTTTTTGTAGAAGTTATGATTATTCATATGATGCCCAGAAGTTAAAGTTGTTTCCTGCAACTCTCAAGGGCGCAACACTCCACTGGTTCATGGGACTAGGAGGAAACACTATATCTTCTTGGGAACAAATGAAGAGAGTGTTATTGTCAAAATATTAGGAATATTGTAAGGCTAGAGATATTCCTAGAGGACTACTTGGAGAGATTCTGTACATCCTCCAAATGTCAAAGCACAAACTTGATCTAAGTACCATTAGAACCTTGTTCTAACGGGGGCTTACTGATGATGCTAGGCATAATCTAAATCTGTTAGGACAAGGGGATATTACTCAAAAATATTTTGATCAAATATGTGACTTGTGTAGGAAATTCTTAAGGAACCAATATAGATTTGGTAAATGAATTCAGAATAGAAATTAGAAAATCGAATCTACTGATGCTATGATTATTGGATTAGAAAACAAAATGGACAATAAGAAAATTGAAATAATGAATATTGTTAGTAAACAAATAGACTCTTTGAAGTTTCAGTAAAAACTTGTAGAGGAACAAGAGTCATTGTCTATGTTTTGTCCAAAATGTAGAAGAAAGCATCTTTTAAGAGAATGTCCTCTCAATATTAAAGAAACTAATAAATGTGCAATTTGTACAAAGAGCCATGTGACGGAAAAATGTCCCTCCATACCTGGGCTGAAAGATTTACTTGAAGGAGGACAACTTGAAGCTGAATCACTTGATGCTATGGTAGCACGAAGAAACCGGCCTCAAGTAAGTGTAAGTATGGCTCCTGAACCGCCACCACATTTTTTTGGATATAATGCACATTCATATTCCTATCCTAACACTAGTCACTCTCAACACTGGCAACATGGGAACCAATATCATTATGGACAACCTTCCCAATCTTGGTAACAAGGATGGAGAGGGCCAAACCATTCACATCATTCACACCATTCCTATCCTGCACCTATGCAATCATACCCTCCTACATATGCACCTTACCCAATGCCAAAACCATCATTACCTTAGCTAAGTCAACCAATGCCACCATTGCCTTTACCTCCACCGTTTTGAACTTCTCAGCTGCTTGCCCAACCTTTACCCAACCCCAATAACAAAGCAGTAAAAATGATCCAATCTATGAACTCAATTTCCTCATCCAGGTATCAGTCCATGCTAGTTGGAGTCAATGACCTCCAATTGAGATCGGGAAAGATAGTAACCTCAGAAAATCAAAAGCAGCCTATGGTGATTATCAACAAGAAAGGTGAGGAGGAAAATCCTGACCATTCTGAAAATGATGACACCATCCAGCATATCCTTGTACCTTCTGAGCCTTTTCCATCTTCTTCCAACTGACCTCCCTATCTAGAGAGGCTAGTTGTGGAGAAGAAAGACCCCATTCCTGAGTCTAGCCTAGCTTTTGAGTTTAGGAACCTTTTCATAAGGGTACCTTTGCTCCAAGCTATTAAAGGGATCCCCATTTTCACAAAAATAATTAGTGAAATCTGTCTCAAGAAGCCAAGAAGGAGAAGATTAGAACCTCAAACTATCCAATTTGTTGGTAGAGCAGCAGAGTTAATGACGGGGTGTATGCACATGGAGAAATATATCGACCCCGGAAACCCTATTGTCTCTGTTCAGATAGGTGTTGTCCTTGTCTCCAATGTACTTATAGACCTAGGGGAAAGCATAAATGTTATGACCAAGCAAACCATGGATCAACTTG
>APFE031385405.1:0-10943 GCA_000404065.3 Pinus taeda
TAATTTTATTTATTTATTTATTGATGTCATTGTAACTTAGAGGCATCTCAGCCATCAAAATCACTCAGGAATCATACCCAACCTCGGGCACACCAACCTGTAATATGGTTGGATTTTTTGTTCCGACAGGGTTCCAAATTGGTGACCTTCACACAAGGAATTCTTTAATAGAACATTACATCTTCAACTGTTCTTTTGCACAGTGGGAAAACCTATTATAACTCGGTTGTCAAACCAGCAGCGGGGATAACCATCATTGATTGCTATCTTCTAATGCAAGTTGACTCATCACTGTTATTCAAGGAAAACCATGCCACCTGTAATTACCCATTGGTCGTCCATAAGGGGGCAGGTTTTGACTCCCGTCAGATGCCTCTAGGTCTTGGGTCATTAACCCGTGTTCGTATGTCGAGGAAGACGCGCTCTTAGCCAAGCAGAAGCAATGTTAGGGCATACTCCAAGCCAACATTGTATCTTCAACTCGTGAGTAATTTTAGATTTGTTTTTATTATTATAAAAATTTGGATATATTTATTTATCCAGCCTCCCTTAACTCATTTGTTAGTTTCCACTATCTTAGGGATATTTAAAATCAAAACCTTGAAAATTAACATTAAAAAGTATGGAAAGCAATGTACAGTAATCTAGGGATCAAGTGAAGAGCACATAAATCAGAGAATGTGGATATTTAAAATCAAAACCTTAAAAATTAACATTAAAAAGTATGGAAAGCAGTGTACAGTAATCTAGGGATCAATTGAAGAGCACATAAATCAGAGAATGTGGATTGAGTGCATAAAATGAGCAATGCAGTGTACAGTAATCTAGGGATCAATTGAAAAGCACATAAATTAGAGAATGTGGATTGAGTGCATAAAATGAGCAATGTCGTTGAAAATCCTGGTGACCAAATTCACATTAAAGGACATACTGTTCTAGAACATAACCTCCAGCCCCCTCCCTAGTTTTTTTTGTATTCTGAAGAAACTCGCCTCTTGTGATGTATCGCACATGAACTTACTTTTACCTCAAATTTTTCTATCTTCGTAGTGTATTAAATCTGAAGAAAGAAACTATCTTAAGTGTATTGTATTATATTAAAGTTTCTATTTTCATGATGTGAAATACAATCCTACAGTTAGTAAATTTGTTACAGTTGGTAATATTCATTTTGTATTTTATCTGTTCTCATTTTTTGAAATTATAGCCATATTCTTAAATTGCCCCTAAGCAGTATAAACTCAAAACACAAACTACATAAGAGAATCGAAATTACAAATAGAAAAAATCACTGCAGGTTTGACTGATTCTTGAGCAAGCTTGACTATGTCTGGTGAGTATCAGCAGACTAGTGAGTCTGACTAAATTTCACCAAGTCATGCTAAGTTTGGGAAAAGCTTCACAGCATTACAGCGAGATAAGTGAAGTTGGTGAGCTTCCTGAGTAATTGGTGAGTCCTGTTACTTCGATCATGGCTAGTGATACTTGGTATATGGGAAAATAGTCATCATTCAATCCAAGAGATGTAAGTACCATAGAACACTACATTAATTTTGTTTCCAATTTTTTCTCCTTTTCTTTGTGGAAACATGATTCTTGTAATACAAAATTACAAGAAACTACATCAAGTACAATAAAGAAACTTACTCCCACTGCCAACATAGGTCAGGAGGGCAAGCATATATGGCAGCCCCATATCAGTATCTCTCATATAGTTTCCAGGAAATATGGATATCAGGAGAGATTTGTATTGTCAGTTCATCCAAAATTCTGTGAAATACAATCCTACAGTTTGTAAATTTGTTACAGTCAAAGGTGGATTACATCTTATTCACCTTAGCAATGAAAGGATCTTTTTCCTGAGAACCGAGTAAAAAGGTTGGGCAACTAATGATTACAAAGCGAGGTCCCCTAACAGAACCACCCTTCAGTGACTTAGAAGGAAAACTGGGGAGATGTGTTGAAATTTTTTCATAAGGATCTTGCAAAACCACAATCCCAAAATATATGTTTCATGTCTTTTCTGCTATCGGTAGGGCCCACCCTAGATAAAATGTGCTTGTTGGCTAGCCCTTGATAAAGGATGAGCCAACCAGTTACTCTGAACACGAATGCTCATGGGTATCTCCATAAGCCATCAATCCTTTTGAGCCATTCTCCTTCTGGATCACTGCCTTTCTGTCTCTTGTGAAGTTTAGCAATCGCCGAAGACATTACTCTATTGCACCTGTAAAGAGTGCAGTTGTTATATCTGAAAATTTAAATAGGTCCTCATTCTCTCCTTCCAACTTGGTTCACTACAACCAAAAGCATCTTTGAATCTGTCTCCTGGATATAAAATAGAAGGGATAACCATGATAAGGACCCTCTCTTTTCCGTGAAGTGCCAATTTTCTGGATAGATCTGTCGAAGAATACCGATCTCCTATAATAATGCCCAGGGGGTCAACCCAAGATTACAAATTCTTGGTTAGCAATTTTTCCCAGTTCTTAAGAGTGAGCTACAAGAACCCATTGAATTCTATCAAAGTTCAAAGTGTGGGGGCACTGGAGACAACTTGCCATAATTTCCAGATCGGTTTTTAACATAGAAAAGTCTTGACTCAAAATATCGGAAACATTGTAAGCCATATCTGTAAGGCTAAGTCTCCTCATTAATCTAAATATATAGGGTACAGTACTAGTTCTAACTTCTGAATCATGAGAAACACGAGTGTGGGATGCTGGACTAAATCTATCTAAAAATACTTCTCAATATACATTTCTCTGAAAAGGCTTTACATCCTTTTAATAGCTAGCTCTGTACCCTGGCTATGTGTACTGGTCAGTACCAAACCTCCTATATCTTTCTTTATTGTGCAAAAAATCTCACAATGATAGAGGTGGAGCCTGCCTCTCAGCTGGTTTGCCCCCAAAGATAATTGTGCAAAATCTGCTATAGCTTGGAACATTTAGGATCTGTAAGGAACTGACGTGATGGCTAATAGACGCTCAGAGAAGCTTAAGTCTTGAAACCAACTACAAGTGAAACATCTCTATTCTATCCATAGTTAGCTCAGATGTCTGTAACTGATACAGTGCATTGTTCGGAAATTTTTGTTCTGTTGCCAGAATCAGTCATGTTGGCTCCGATGACGTGACATAACGCAGAAGTGAGTACCGGAGATGACGTGACATAACGCAGAAGTGAGTACCGGAGAGGGCCATTTTTAGTTTCTCAAGGAAATGCGGGGCTCAGTGGTTTTCAAATTGACAAATAACGAAAAGAATTGAAAATAAACTGACAGCAAGTTTCAATACAACTCTTGGTACCCCAGAGGGCCGTCAATTTTCAAGAAAGAATCCTGCTTTGTGGCCTGTCAATGAGTATACATGGTATGGCTGTAAAAATAAGAGAAAAGATAGGGTCATTGTTTTCAGTGGATTGAATATTTCGGCAAATTGCTTCTATTAAACCGATTGTAAAGATCTGTTGCTTTATTTATAGTTCTATGGAGGTTTTGACTAAAGAAAATTGTGATTAACGCCTGTCTTTTGCTTTGTTAGACATCCAAAAATATATGATATAGCAAACTTCAGTTACAGTGAAAATACATTTAGCGGGGTCGGTTATGGATAAAACATTGACTAATTCACAGCACACGTTTGTTCGACTTGGCGTGTTCGTAAAATCATTGGATTAAAGAAGGTTACTAGAGTATTCTGATGAAGTAGCAGTTAATAGGGTTTAATGCAAACGGGACTTCACTCCCATGCATATTTCTTTCTCCACCAACACAACCACGAGCTAACAGGTTCTCAGATCATCAGAGAGAACAGCTCTGGAGTGCATAAAATCAAACGCGCAGAAATTAAAACATCAAAAACACAGACAAGAAGATTTACTCCATGAAACTGCCTTAATACGCCTTTCAATTGAACTATCGTTTTTTTTTGGGTATATATATATATATATATTCGCATTTCTTTTCTTACTTTTTTTTTATCTGTGAAAGTTACATTTACAGTGTGATTTCCTATTCTCAACTTTTACAGGCCCACTGGTCAACGGAGCTTATAGTGCTCATCAACATTAAACACACACAGATCTACTGCTTAGGCTTCTTTTATCAATCTCAAAATGTCTTTCAACTTTCTCTGTTTTGTTATATCCCTTCTTATTTTTCCCGTTTAGCGAATCTGGCTGGATGGGGTCTTCTTTCACTGAGCCTTTTCTTTAGCCTTTTCTTCTAAACATATGAATTGCCCTTTTTTTGGTTTTTATGTTTTTCTATTTTATTTATTTATTTTTATTTTTTTAATATTTTTTTGTTTTGATTCATATTCATACTTATCTAGATTCCAGATCAGTGAGGATCAGTGGGATCTTACTCTACCACACTAGGTCTGTTCCTGGGAGACATACTAGGTCCTCCAGCATTCAACAGCCTGTGAACCCTAGAATATGATTTAGTGAACAATCTGCACTTGCCTTCTACTCTTACAGACTTTGTTGAGTGATCTTCTTCACTAAGACCACGTGTTGATTTACTTCATGCATTATATCTTTAAGTTACTTCATAGATCCTATCTTTTATTTTTTATTGGAAACTAATTAGTTTACCAGTAGTTGGACTTATTTTTTCGAAATCAATATAATTATTTTATATTATCTGCTGTATTTCTTTCCTTTAGTTTTCCAGCCTTTCTCTCCCTTGTCTCGGCATCGTAATAATTCTCCAAACCCCTCGTCCGCCGACCAAAGGCTGTCTCCGGGTTCGAAACGTTAGCAGTTTTAATTGATAAAATTAAACTTGGCACTAAAAATCTGCCAAACATCCCTATTCTACCTACCTCTTAGTCAAATCAAAGGCCATTTAAAATTTGTACGGCCATCTAAAAGCAGGGTTGGTTTAGGGGCTTAATTTTTGGCCCTTTTTTTCACACACAAAAAACTGCTTTTTATTAAGTAAAATGAGAAGCCATAGTTTAACTAGACTAAGGAATTGTTCAGAAAGGTATGGAAATTCTTGGTATATTTGGAAAAAATCCGGCAAAGATTTTTGTAAATCCAAATTATAGTTGTTAAACTTCAAAATTTTAGATGTCCTAGACATTTTTGATGGTGTTTAATTCATTTTCACCATCAAAAACACAATTCAAACACTATCTCTACAACATTTTTTGAAAATTTTTTGCCCAAATTCCAGCCACTTTTGACCGTCCGGGCAATTCCTTCATCTCATTAGACAACTCCAAATGAAAAAATACATATATCAGAGAGGTTCTCAATTGCTGATGAAAACAGAGAAAAATCATAACCAATCAGTCCAATTTAACTTGGATCTGGAAGACAATATCAAAAACCGGCTGATAGTAGTTAGAAATCAACATCGCTATAGACGAAAGACAACAGACAAAAAGTCATTATAGCCCAAAGGAAATACAACCGAATAAATGTAGCCAAGTCTTCAACAATACATTCAACAATTCGTAGCACGACAGATTCCAGTATACTAAACAAAATCAGCAACAGTAATTAAACACATCAGATATATATTATGAATTACCTGTGCGCCCTCCCTGCCACGTCGCAAAACCACGTGTCAATCAACATGGATCTGGTATGAACGTGTCCACCGTGGAGCTCCACGCGCTGGGCATCATGTCATCACATAAAACTTTGTGTCCGCACCGTTTCTTTCGTTTGTTTGGGGTCATTGCTGCGATGTTCCATTTTCCCTTTGCCTTTCTGCTCGGGGCTGGTTGTTGGTTGAAGCACCCTGCCGAAGATGGCGCATGACGGCCCCAAAACCTACGCACTTTGTCTGGTATGCAGGTGTTGTTGCAAGCGTTTGTTCGAGGTTTATGGTTTGTGGACCTGTGCGCTTCATCTGGTATGCAGGTGCTGCTGCAAATGTTTGTTTGAGGTTTAGGGTTTGTGGTTGGAACATCGCTTCTGCTTTTCTTGTGGTTTTCCGCCTGGATTTCTTGGTTGTTCTGGACTGTCGGTTGTTTAGGGTTTCTCTGGTGGTGGTCTTATTCGCAGTTTTTGTTGTTTGGGGAGGAGCCTGTTGCAGTTTTACTGAGCTCAAGGTAATTGTTTAATTTGCTGTTTTGTGCAGGTTTTTTTGCTGGTTTTCTGTTGTCTAATGGATTTTTCTTCTCATTGCAGGTGTGGAAAAGGTTGTTGCAGGTGTGGAGGTGGTCTGGCGAGCTCCGGGGAAGGTCGGCGACTGTCACCGGTAGGATTTAATTCCTACCAGCAATTTCTCTGTGTTTTTCAACACAAACAATTATGTTTGGATATTTTGTAAACTTTCTATGGCAGGTTTTGAGGGTTTAGGGTTTTTGTGGATATTTTGATGTTGTTTGTGGCTTTCAATGATGGTATTTGTGAATTTGTGAATTTTCGCTGTTTTCGCTGTTATTTTTGCTATTTTCGTAGTCTATTTTGTTATGGCAGGACCTATTCGCATAGGCCTAGAGGAACAGAGCATTCCATTCATCTTTATTATAGCCTGAACCTGCTCATTCCCATCCCCAAATGTTACAAACCCATATCCTTTTGAACGGCCTGTAATGTTATCAGTAATAACCTTTGCCCCTTTCACAGATTGGTATACAGCTCTGAAGGTCTCTTGTAGCAACTCGTCTCTGTCACTAGATGCCAAATCCCCCATGAATATAGTAAAATCTTCTGAACGCTTTTTTGTACCGCTATCCGTTGCCCAATTTAACCTGTAAAATTGTTCATCCCTAGGCATCTGTATCCCATTGTAATTTTGGAGAGCCATCTGGGTCGTTGCCTGGCTCACAAACTCCAAGAAGCCATAACCCTCTGATTGTCCAGTCTGCGTATTGCGAATAATCTTAATGGAATGAAGGTCCTAGGCAGAAGCTAAACATCGGTGCAGATAATTCTCATCCATCCAATGCTGCAAACCGCCAAACCAAAGGGTCCTGATCTCCCCGGCGGAGCTCTGTTATTGCAGGGATTGCTGCACCATAACCTGAGGTAGAGGTTGGGGTTGGGGTTGGGGCTGGGGTGGCTGGGGCCAAAACCCAGTTTTGGAGGTAGGTGCATCATCATCAATTGTTCTTGATGTTGTTGCTGCTGGGAATCAATCATGGGGGCTGCCGTGGGGTCTTGCTGCATCATTCTGAAATCTTTACAAGAACACAAGAAAAAAAATCCCAAATACAGTAATGCGCGCTCTAGTAAATCAATAGTAGCACGATGGGTATGATAAAATTGTATTAAGGCTGGGGAAATTTTGAACCAGAACCTGCCCCGAGCAGAAAGACAAAGGGAAAATGGAACATCGTAGCAATGACCCCAAGCAAACGGAGGAAACCCTCTTGATATGTCTGATAGATTCCTTGTTTTCGCTGTTATTTTCGCTGTCCCGTGCCATCCTCGGCGGAGGACTTCGCCCAACAATCGACCAGGCCAACAATTACCTCTCCTCTTGGCCAGCAATTCCGCTCTCCTCTTGGCATCAAGGACAAAGCACATGCTTTGTCTGTCAACAAATAAAATGTGTTCAAGTTCTCTGATGTTAACAAGCCTTCAGAATTGTCTTTGTATATAACATTTCTGTTTGTTTGTTTGTCCCCTTCTCTATTAGTTTACAGGAAAATTTTGTTCACGAAGATGGGCTGCCATAGCTGGGCTTCATGCCTTGGTTATCTTGATGTATAATTCTATATATACATGATTAAATGATACGAGTTTTACTTACCTGTTGCAATTTGTAGCCACCGCAATTGAGATTTTTGTGTCTTGTTTATTTTTGGGGATGAGAAGATTATTAAATGATGTCAGTTTTACTTAACTGTTGCAGTATGTAGCCACCTCAATTGAAATTTTTGTGTCCTGTTTTTTTTTGGGGGTTGAGAAGATGATTAAATGATCCCAGTTTTACTCAACTGTTGTAGTTTGTAGCCACCTCAATTGAAATTTTTGTGTCCTGTTTTTTGAGGGGTCGAGAAGAGATTTGGGTTTAGGTATGGTTATTGGTCAGAAATGCATAGGAGGATGATTAAACTTCATTTGCTTAAGGATTTAGATTATTCTCATATTTACAACAATTATATTGGATGTGACTCTCTGGTCATGTGGTGGTGAAGATCTAGACATGGGGTGTGTTGCTATATTAGTGATCTATGTTTAGACTTGGAACCTGAATTTGAATTTGAAGGTTTTGATATTAGTGATCTAGGACCTAGAACCTGAATTTGAATTCGAAGGTTTCATATGGAAAAAAATATAGAGATGGGGTGTTGTTATTTTAGTGATCTATGTTTGGACATGGAACTAGGATTTTGAATATTTGAATTTAAATTTGAAGGTTTTTTCCTACTCTACTTAATAATGAGTGCTCTCAAAAACTTATTATGAGATAAGACTGTCTGGTCATTTGATTTCTATATTTAGCCTTTTTCCTATACCTTTGGCCATTATCTCTTGTCTATTGTTCATATCCAGTGTCGCCACTTTTGCAATGTTTATTTCATTTATTGGCCTGTAATAGTATTATGAATTAGAAGATTGGTTTTCTCGTTCATCGAACGGAAACAAATCATTTTGTAGCTTTGCTGGCATATTCATCTTGTTAATGAGAAATTTTCTTCTTCCCAAGCAATTTTTGGTCAATTTACAATTATTTAATTGTTGGTTTTGTCTCTTGCATAGAGTCTCTACGCCTGCTCACAACTTTGAATCTACCTTATCAAATCTGAAAATGACTAAAATAATAATCCTAATGCCCTCAGAATCCTATAATACAAATTTCATTATTTTTTTCCTTTTAATAAATAGATGTCAACTATATTTTAAAGATAAAGATAATTCTAGGCCAGCAATTCCCTCTCCTCTTGGCATCCAGGACAGAGCACAGGCTCTGTCTGTCAACAGATAAAATGTGTTTAGGTTCTCTGATGTTAACAAGCCTTCAGAATTGTCTCTGTATATAACATTTCTCTTTGTTTGTTTGTCCCCTTCTCTATTAGTTTACAGGAAAAAAATTTTCACGATGATGGGCTGCCATAGCTGGGCTTCATGCCTTGGCTCTTGATGTACAATTCTATATACATATGATTAAATGATACGAGTTTTACTTAACTGTTGTCGTTTGTAGCCACCACAAATGAAATTTTTGTGTCCTGTTTATTTTTGGGGATGAGAAGATGATTAAATGATGCCAATTTTACTCAACTGTTGCAGTTTGTAGCCACCTCAATTGAAATTTTTGTGTCCTGGTTTTTGTGGGGTTGAGAAGAGATTTGGGTTTAGGTATGGTTATTGGTTAGAAATGCATAGGAGGATGATTAAACTTCATTTGCTTAAGGATTTAGGTTATTCTCATATTTACAACAATTATATTAAGATGGGGTGTTGTTATTTTAGTGATCTATGTTCGGACATGGAACTAGGCTTTTGAATATTTGAATTTAAATTTGAAGGCTTTTTCCTACTCTACTTAATAATGAGTGCTCTCAAAAACTTATTATGAGATAAGACTGTCTCGTCATATGATTTCTGTATTTAGCCTTTTTCATATGCAACTTGATAATGAGTGCTTTCAATTTCTCAAGTGTCCCCTCAATGAATAAAATTATCAGTGGTTTTTTGACATTTAATAAAACTTATTATGAGGTAGATTGCCTCTTCATTTGAGACTGTTTGGTCATTTGATTTTTGTATTTAGCCATTTTCCTAAGCCTTTGGCCATTATCTCTTGTCTAGAGTTGGAATGGAATGTTATTATTGAATTCCCAAACATCCCAGCAATGACCCCAAACAAACGGAGGAAATGACGCGGACACAGAATTTTATGTGATGACATGATGCCCAACACGTGGACCTCCACGGTGGACAGGGGTCACACCGGATCCATGCGCTTTGACACACAAAATAACTTATAGAAATAGTTTTATCATAATTAATTTTACAGAAAGACACATTCCATTGAAAATTTCTTTTCAACACACAGTTAGGTTGCCACAAGAAATCACTACTAGGTTGTAAGCTAAAATGTTTCTGTGACAAGAAAAAGATACAATCTAGTGTTATAAGCCAAAATGTTTCTGTGACAAGAAAAAGATACGATCTAGTGTTGTAAGCCAAAATGTTTCTGTGCCAAGAAAAAGATACAATCCATCCAAAATCCACATCATAATGTGGTTAGAACCAAAAACATATGACACCCCTATTATTTATGGCCCTCAGAATCTTGAGTGCCAAAACTCCCCGAGTTACCTTCTTGAGCCAGGTAGGTTGGCCTACCAGTAAAGGGCTGATTAGGAAATGGTTGATCGTTGCCATATGATTGATTCCAATTTGTAGCTTCCAACCATGGAGGTACTGAGTACCCATACCTCACATTTGCACTACTGACCCCTGCATTAAGTGGAGGTGTGTAATGAGCATACAAAGAATTGACACCAACTCTGGTAGGAACAAGGCAAGTGGGTAAACCCTCAGTTTGATAGTGGGGAACTTGAATGTTTATGAGATCTTGGAATAATGGTGTATTATCTGCAATGGAGTCCAATGAGTTTGAAATAATCCTGGTTTCATCAGTTATTCTTGTATCATTAATCATCCCTTATTCCTTTTCAAGCATTTATTGTGCCTTTTGTTTTTCCTTTTTCTATCTTGCCATTTTCTTTTGTTGGTCCTTAACTTGCCTTGCTTTATCTCTTTCAATCCTTTCATTTGCTCGACGTTGTGCTGCAACAATCCTTGCTGCCTTCTTCTCCTTGACTAGATCCTTCTTTTTCTGTTTTAATTCTTGCATTTCAAATTTCTTTTTTTTTTTTCAGACTCAACTAACAGGTTTATATAGTCCTCTGAGGTGAGTAACTGTGAGCTTCGGCCCATTCGAAGACTACCCGGTGCACCTTGCTTTTTTTCATTGATACTCTCTCTACTGGTAGCTTTAGGAACTGTCCAAGTGT